>JAJOZX010004483.1:105000-185000 GCA_023014485.1 Bathynomus jamesi
AATTATTAAAGTACAGGGCTGTACACAAATTATCTTTACAACTTCTCTCTCAAATACAAATATTAGGAAATGAGGTACACATACCGTTTTTACGCCATCTGTGAGTGAAAGTAATAAAATTTTACATAACCTCAAATATATTCAACATGAGCACCATTTGTCACACGTCCAAACGGTATTCTATCTCCATCCATGTGCGCTGCAACATTTCAACGTGAACTCTTGCAACAGCAGCAGCAATTCTGGTCTTTAAATCGTCGATGTTGGCCATAACCCCATAGAAAAAAGTCACAGGGTGTTATGTCTAGTGATCTGGCGCCAAGAGCTGAGTCCCCCACGGCCAGTCCACTTGGGAAGTACATGTTAAGGGAATTTTGTACCAATTTCGTAATTTTTGTATACCCTGTACGTACAATAATTTGACATCTGACAACTACCAGGTAAAACATTACTACTTTCTCTCACAGATGGCGCGAAAACGGTATGTGTACCTCGTTTCTTAATATTTTTATTTGAGAGAGAAGTTGTAAAGATAATTTGTGTACACCCTGTACTTAAAATAGTCAATATAATAAGATGGTTTAATATATCTGTATATACACACTCGGGTGACTGTATAAACATAATCTTCAAAAAGTTAAGTTTTGAACCCAAAATATTGTTCTTATTCCCTAAAAAACTCAGAATACCAATTTGCATACAAATCGGAAATGTTTTAGAGGTGCCGCAAGAGTCCAGAAGCTTTTAGCTTACAGTCTTTTTTGAGTTAAGTTCCAGGTCCCCCTCACCCATAAGGGTGAGTATTATCCTCTCAGTGGAGGGGGTTTCGTTGGTGCTAACAACTCATTGTCGCCTGGTTGAACTTTGGAGACCTTCAACTAATGTTTTTTTTCTTGCATCTGGGAATGTTTTACGATGTTCTTCAACGACATGAAGCAAAAACTGCGTCTGTTCCTCATTTCTCGCTACAGAGGCGTTAAAGTCCTTTATCACTGCTACTCCCCTTTCTGCTATATTATTGACAACCTTCATGCCTTTAAAAATCTTGGAAGCGTTTTGATAATCTGGAATCCGTTCCCATTGAGCTGGATCTACAGAAGTTAGAAAGTCATCTTCCAACTCTAAAAGTGAGAACAGTTGTCGAGAGTTTGCTGTGACAAATGATGACAGATCTTTTCCTTCAGCAATCGTTGGACAAATTCTATTTGGAGAGCATTTATCTTCATTTTTTAGAGCTGCGACCAGGGCCGGATTAAGGGTTTCGTAGGCCAAGGCTGGACTGCGTGGACTTCAACAAATCTTTGCAATATATCGGTATCAGAAAAAGTACTCGACAAATAAAGATGCTTTATTAAATGAGAGTACATATTTTTCATTTGTAATTGAGTATAATATAGATAATTTTAAGAGATTAAATACGATAGGCCTACATAAAAAAATATATTTCACCAAGTAATAATATATATATAAATTGCACATAGTAAAGTAAATTGTAAAGCAAACAAACAAAGTAAATTGCATACAGTAAACCGAGCAAAAAGCCGGACATTGAAAGCATCTAACGGTTTAACCTAAATGACCTTATCGTTCTGGCTTTCTTTTGGGAGAACATCTTAATAATCTCTGAAAAATCCAAACTGCGAGCCAAATCACTTTCAGTCGAGATGAGTGCTAGTACAGATAAGCGAGATTGTCCCAGGGTTGATCGATAACAAATTTTGACTCTCTGTAGAGTCGAAAATGATCTCTCTCCTTCAGAATTAGTACCTAACAAGCATAAATAAATACGTAGAGCTATGTAGAGGTTTGGGAAAGTCGCAGTCATCATGTGCTGCAAAAGAAATTGTAGCACCTACCTGCTCTGCCGATTTGAGGGACACATCAGAAATACTGTATTTGGAGAAAGCAATGACTTCATCACCGAGATCTAGCTCTATATCACTCCCTAGGTCTACTCTACAGTCTACACAAATAAAGTGCAAAACAAATAAACAAACACCTCTACTTCAAGGTCAGATGACAACTGCCAGAAAATCTGCTACTGTTGTTGAAAAAAAAATTTTTTTGGCGTAGGCCACACTTTTTCGTAGGCCAAGGCTTTCAGCCTTTAAGCCTTCGGGTTAACCCGGCACTTGCTGCGACCATCAATCTCTTCATTTCTAAAGGTACACGATCATCAAAGAAAGAGAGACCAATCAGACGTTCACTTAAATACCACAAATGATTACCGAATGCCTTGCCTGAAGATTTGGAAACGATAGTGTCTGGGTAAGTTTTTAATTGCTGAAGGAGCTCAAGGTCATGTGCAGGAGCTAAAGTTACTTGGGGCCATTGGAACCATGCTTTTACATAAATCTTTGCAGTGAATGAATTGAATCTTCTTAAAGATGATATTTCTCTTAATGTTAGACGAACCTGTGAACGGAGGAGATAAATCTTTATAGAATAAATCACGTTTGCTAGCCAACGTGCACGATGTAGAGCACCTGGTTGCATCAGTGTTCTTCCTCGTGGGGGGGATACTTCTCTCAGAAACAACAATATTAATTCTAAGGTTTCTCGGTAATCATCTTTTGGCTGACGTTCTTCTAAGTTAGTTTTACAGAATTCAATTATTTCCTTCCATTCAGATATGTCTAAGGTCATTTCTTTATCACCAATCACTGGTTCAAGCTTACTCCTATCAATGTTACTCCATTCTAGCTGTAATCGCTTAAATAAAGCAATAGCAGGTCCTGATGAGGGACCAAAAAGGATGCCAAATACATTTCCAACTATAATCTCATGAATATGATGACAGGATAGGTGTAGAAGATTTTTGTCCAACATTTGTTCAATGAGGATGCAGGCACTTCCTCTCTTTCCTGTATAACTTGTCGTGATATTAAACGACATAGCTTTGATCTGGTTGGTTAAATTCCATTCTTTTACAGTTACACTGTAACAAGCCTTTGCAATTGCTTTTGCACTTTCGGAGGTAAGTTTAGGGACTGCAAGAAGCTTGGCGAGATCTTTATTAGTCACTACCACAGGCAAACGACGACATACTTTTTTTTCTGTGATATCAGGTAACATTTTCCCATCCTATTGAACTACTAGGGGGTTTCTGAAGTAAAGTGTTCAATGATATTAGCCGAAGTTTCTTTTCTAATCTTCATCCTTTTAGTGCGAATAAAATCTTTATTGATCGATAATGACTCTACATCATATCCTAAACTTTTTGCCGTAGCAGCAACGATATGAGCTGCTGCTCGGTTGCTGGTCTTTGTACGAATGTACGGTCTAGAGCTTGCGCTAATTCGAGAGTCATTATGTTTTGAGGTCTTGCTTTCTTTAATTGTGGTTGGGTGTCACCCTGAAAAAAACTTTTTAATTTTTAAGATGTACTATTTTCCGAATAGATCGACTCGTTATCACTACTAGTACTTGAATCTATTGTTGCAACTTTGCTTAGTTGTTGTATTTCTTTTTCATGTTTTCTCTTGCGGCTACTGTAATAAAATTTTTCTCTCTAATAATATCTTATTTCTTTCCTTGATTGTTGTCACTTTATCACTGCCAGCTTTATAACCTTTCCTTCCATTGCGCTGAGCAATAAGAAATTTCTTCTCTTCTATTTTCAGCATAAACAGAGCATTCTCGTGTGCAATGTCAACTAGTTCATTGAGTCGTGATGTGAAGTGTGTTTCATTGGAAATTTGCTTTTGAGATCGACGGGACTTCCTTTTTTGTAATGCTTTCCATTCAGAATGAAGTTTGAGCAACTGCTTAATAAGATCATATTCATGCGCAGTTGGAATACTGGCTTTCTTCCAGAAACCCATAACACTGATCAAAGTGTTCTTAGTACTATCTTTCAAAGGGAACTTCATCTCTGAATGATGGTAAAAAAAAATGTACCAAAACTTGCTGCTGAGAAGGGAGTTTATCGCCCAATATTTTTGGTAAAGTTGAACCACTAAGCCATATATCTGTTTTAGAACGAGTACTATAACTAGTTCTAGCCATGATTGCAAAAAATTGAAAATTTTAGGGCGTGAAACTCCTAACTGTGAAATAAATGGAGCACGAATTACTACCACATACGCACTTCCTCAGCATGTAGTTAACTGAGGATTTGAGTTGCAGCTTGCTCCTTGCCAGTTTTTCAGATGCCAAAAGTCACAAGAAGTAGTTAATATTATATCATAAATACAACTATATATCTGAAAACATATGAATATTTCATATAAACATTTGAATAATAATTTCTGCAAATTTTGCAAAGAAATAAATGGGGTATTTTACTATTGATTAAAAGTACATTATTCTACATTTTTATACTGCCGTGCGCCACCCCTACGATTTGATATGATATGATTTGATTGTTTAAAAAATGGCATGCTAATGTTTCTCATAATAAAGAACAAAATTCGACCTTCCGAACTCTAAAGTTGAAAAAATAACTTTTGTCCCTTATGCTGATAGCCACCCTAATATACACATAGCAAATAAATCTGTGTCTGTCTGTCTGTTTGTTCCCTAACTACTCCTAGGTCTTTTGGCCGAACTCAACCAAACTTGGCAGGAGGATAGAGAGGACCAAGAGGTGTGTAATAGAGGGGTAGGTCAGGTAGCTCTGCGCATCCGCCTGTAAGGCAGGATTTTGCTAGTAAATTATAAAGTGCAACTTAATATAGAACTATTATTAATACAGAGTAGGAGATTACAATAGTTTATAATATTTAGATATTTGCTAGTTAGAGGAAATATAAATTTACGGGCTTTATAAATTTATGGGATTTGCCTTTTCGTTAATGTAAAATATTTTCATATAATTACACTTTGAAATGAATATAAATTAATATAAATAGTGTTTTTGTCTGTTCAATTTTCTATAAATATAGATTTTGTTTTGTAATGAAAATTTTAAAATGTCAAAGAATCGGTAAGAGAATCGGATAAATTTGGCCGATGCTGATGTAAAAAAATGACCGATTCTGCCGGTGCCGATACCTATTAATCGGTGCACCACTAGTATTTTCATTAACCTGCAGACAAAAGACGAAACAAGTTATGGTGCCAATATCCCCCCAAATTGGTCGAGTCTCAATTATTAAGACTGATACATAGAAGTTCTATGATAGAACCAATAAAATAACATCCAACTGGTCTCTCTTCGGTGGTGAAATTGAGAGATAAAAATATAATATAAAAAAATGGAAACTAATGGATTCCTCCAAAGTGTCATTGACTCATGAATGAATTTTTAAAGTATTTGAACAAAATAATTAAGACAAACAAAGAGAAGAAACTCTTTTTATTCCATGAATCTGGATTAGTCGAAATGCGAGAAAAGAAAAGAAATCTTAAAAATTTAGGCAGCATGTCAAATTTAAAATAAAAATTTTAAAAATATAGTCGAAAATTATTATAAACCTATTAATTTGCCTGTTGTTCCCCAATGGAAAGAAGATTTTTGAAAGTGAAAGTATCAGTATAATATACCAGTTCAACTGTTTGGAAGATGGATGTACACCTCTTACATTGGTTACACTGCAAGTACACTTCACCTTAGAATGCTTGAACATACTGTAAATATGAACTCATCAAGGTTAAAGGATATCTTAAACAACCCTAGCTTTGAACCTAGCAGAATCAAGATAACTGTAAAGTACAGGGTATCCGAAAAGTCTTTATCCACTGGGCAATACAGCCGTCCCTCGCTTAACGAGGGGATTACGTTCCTAAAAAAGCCTTCGTTATGTGAAAATTCGTTAAGCGGGACCTAATTTTCTATTGTTTTATATGGGAAAAATTCAGTTTGGTTCCTAGCACACTTTTTTGATAGCCTAATATAAATAGAGTGGGTAAAATTCACCGAAATTATCCATTTTACATAATATGAATGTTACGAAATAGTAACAATAACACTTCGTAGAACGTCACTTTCGTTATGAATGCAACACGTGAGAACGCACAACGAACACTGATGATGCAAAAGTGTGTTGCGGGGACGGTGGGAGACCATGTGTTAGGTGGGGGAGAGAGCTTGCCTGTGTTGTGGGAACCGCCAATGTAGCGCGCCGCGGATTTAAAAAAAATCTTCGCCGTCAGTATAGTGAAATTTCCTTCGTAATATTCGAAAGTAGTATTACATAAAAACCTTCGTTGTAATGAACATTCGTTAACCGAACCTTCGTTAAGCGAGGAACGGCTGTACATTGAAACCCGTAACCCGATGTGAAATACACTTATTTACGGGACCATATGATAAATATTTAAAATGTTTCCCATTCATTTCAAAATACGTTAATGTAATTATAATTAAATAATTAATTAATGTAAATTTCATTCGCTACCAATTTTTCGGACACATTGAAAAATAATAAACGAATTGTTGAAACTGAGAAATATCAAGTTCTGTCTAATTTTATTCAGTTTTAATAGCTTTTTGTAATTTTCTGAAGATATTTCTTAATATTTTTAGAACTATTGCAGAATAAAATACAAAGTTGACTATAGAAAATGTTTTGACGTTTCCTCTTAAAGCTTCAGGCACTATCAAGGGAATGATATAACCTTTAAATTATGATGAATTACAAAAATAAAAAAAAGTATAAATAATAAAATTAAAAATAACAAATTCAATTTCCAAAAATTTTGCTGAGACATACACTCTCCACATTGTCTAAATTCTATATTATTTAATTACACATTATCAAAAAACCATTCCCCATTCTCCATACGACGAGCACAACGCTTGAATTTGAGATCGAAAATTCTCAAATCAATTACACGTACACGCGCACGCGTGCACACACACACACACACACACACACACACACACACAGGAATAAGTTACATAGGTTACATAGGAATAAGTTACCACCTCAACCTCAAGAATCTAGTGTTACATTCATGTCACGGTTCAGGGTGTAAACTTATACTTTCTGTAATATAAGATATTATTATGAAGTTTACACGAGATATGCAAAATTTTAATATTTTTATTCTTTTATTACTCTGTAGATTGTATATAATTTAGTACAAACTTAAAGTTTATGTAAAAATTATTATAATTTCTGTGATCATGCTCGAAACATACGTACGAAAGATATTACACTGTTTTACCCTCGAGTCGGTTAAGTAATATTTTAGCTTGCGAGAAACACATTCAGGAATTTGGAGACTTGAGAATGCATCATATCATTAACATTTTAGACCATATCGTACTCAGTGCAGTATGAAATATATTTTTCAATGCCATCGACGATTGTTATTATTCCGTGGAGGCTCGAGGCAATTCTCCTAAACTTCCTTTTGCAGGTAGTTTCACGTCTCAGGAAAGCAAAAACAAGAGAAAAGGATACGTCGTGGCCATATCGCAACATCGCTTCCCGTTAGATTAGCGAGCTTAAGCGACATTGGGGCTGGGTAACAGTTGGATGGGGGACTATCTTCTGCGCCCAGATGAAGCAGCGATCCGTACCACGGATCGCACATAAAACTGTAGGTCCCTATCGTCACATAGCATTTGCCATTAACAGTCAACACCAGTTACGTAATTAAAGCTTGAAATTCACTTGGTGACATATTACAAACTTGGCAAACTAAATTTACCACCTAGCAACTATACTTATTACTGTTTCACCCTCGTTACGTGTTCAGTAACGGACCAGTAAATAAGTCAATCTGTAACACAAGTGCAGCAAACGTGAACTAGCCAAAGTATTAAGCCTGACCAGTAGGGTGGAGCGAAAAATACTTTTTTCTAGTATGAAGTTCTAATAGTGATTAAAAGTTGCATTTAGTGGACAAAATATGCCTGCCAAAATATGAGTTCATTTGTTTAAAAGTTTCAGCTGCCACCAGGGGGCTAAAGTTAACACAATTTTGTGTAAAAAGGAAAAAAATGCTTCTATTTTAGGTTTGTCAAACTATTATAAAAGTTTATCTTAGAATTATCTAATAGGTTGATTAAGATTCTTAAATGATAGGAATTCGTTTTGTAAAAATGCCTTTTCATATGCTTAATATCTTCAGCTGCCACAAGAGAGCTGAAGTTAACACAATTTAGAGTAACTGAGTCATGTTGAGACTACACTGAATGTTGTGGGGGAGGGTTTGGGGAGGGTTGTGGGGGAGGGTTTTGGTGTGAAGGAATTTCTTTCTGTGAGTCATTAGAACAGTGTGTTAACACTTGTCTTCTTAGGTAGTAGGCCTAGTCGCTCAGTTGATCGGAGAGTTTTTTAATATGATCGGAATATTATAAAACTTTATTTTAAAGTGATTTATATAGAGATAATATTGATTTTATTATAAAATGCTTGTTATAATGTATTATATAATTTAGTTTATTTATAATATATTATATATTTATATAATATATTATATATACTTATAAAATATATTATATATATTAATTATATAATGTTTTGATGTTACAGGATATTTTGTGATTGTGAATTTTTCTTAAAAATATTATGGCATCAAATACTAAATATAAACATTTCACTAGAGAACATATGAAGTGTGCCATATTTGAAGTACCTTGTGAGATGAGTGATATGCAACTACCAACTTATAACTGCATTATGAAAGATTACCTGTTCACAAAACATTTAGTGAAGGAGCAGATGAATAACAAGGAGCCTTCATTTTCTGAAATAGCAGAGGCAGTTTCCAAAAAGGTAGAAAATATTTGGAAGAAGGCCTCTTTGCCAATAGTTTCACATACACGCGTTTTACAGATGGTGCGAGTGTACCATGATAAATACAGGTCCTTATTAAAGCCATACAAGTCACGCAAGGATCAGCCTAAGTACAAAAATCAGCTTGAAGAATTTGAAAACTCTTCAAATGCACTTTGTTTGACATCTGCACCTGCAAATGTAAGGAGTTTCGGAGATGCTCATGTGAAAAGAGTAAGAAAGTCCCTCCAAAAGAGCAGGATTTTTTAAATGACCAACGAACACGCAGAATAATGGTGATAGGAAGCATTGACATAGCACACACAAGACGATTACAAGCAGGAGAACATCGAAAGGAAATGGAAAAAGCACGTCTGGAATACTCACAAACAACTAGTGCTGCTATAACCAATACGTCCAACTTACAAATCGAAACAGAGACAAGTGAACTTCAACAACTAGAAGAGATATCTGAAGATAATGAGGAAGATACAACCTCGACTCAATATGTAATATCAGAACAACAGATGCGTGAGCCACTGCCTTCATTAGCAATTACTTGTGATAGATTTAAAATGTCGGACAGAGCTGGGGCTGCTATTGCTTCTGCAGTATTGGCAGATCTTAAAATTGTTACTCCCGAAGACAAAGGGAATATTATAGACAGAAGTAAGCTAAGACGTGAAAGACAAAAACAGAGAAAGGAACTACAACAGATAGGAGAGCCAAAAACCATGCGGGGATTATACTTTGATGGCAGAAAGGATAAAACAATGATTCAAGTCCAGGAGAGTGATGGCTCTAACCACCAAAGAACCAAACGCGAAGAGCATATCAGCATAATATCTGAACCACACTCTCTGTACTTTTCACATGTGACACCTTCCAGTGGCAAAGCTAAATACATTTGCACAGCGCTAGTGAATTGCTTGAAAGAAAGGAATGTTGATATAGGGAACATCGTTGCAGTTGGCTGTGATTCGACAGTGGTTAACACTGGTAGTATTGGAGTCACAATAAGATTACTGGAAGAAGCCTTTAATAAGCCATTGCAGTGGCTGATATGCCTTTTACACCTTAATGAACTTCCATTGCGCCATCTGTTTCATCACTTGGATGGTACCACTACTGGACCAAGAGCATTTTCAGGAGAAATTGGCCGAGCACTTTCAGACTGTGAAAAGCTTCCCATAGTTAACTTCAAACCCATTGAAATTCAAGAGGACATGTGTGAAGTTGATGTAGATGACATAAGTACTGACCAGAAATACCTTCTTGAAATTCACAAGGCTATATCAAGTGGAACATTCTCAAAGAGTCTTAGTCATAAGAGTCCAGGCAATATATCACATTCAAGGTGGCTCACCACAGCAAACAGGACTCTGCGGTTATATGCAAGCACAGAGAATCCTTCAGGCAATTTACAAGAATTAGCTACTTTCATTGTTAGGGTATACGCACCAATGTGGTTTCAGATAAAGCGTAAACCATTATGCCCTTATGGTGCTAAACATATGTGGCATATGATTGCAAGAAGCCGGTATCTCCGTGAAGAGCTTAGGAGAGTACATGACTCAGTCATTCAGCGAAATGCATATTACGCAAATCAAGAAAACATTCTCATTGCAATGATAGCTGATGAAAGGGAGCATGTGCGTCAGTTGGGATTTAGGCGTATCATAAAAGCAAGGGCATGCATTCAAGAAACAGATGTTATCAGGTATTTTAAGGTGCCAGAAATAAATTTTTATGCCAAAGACTATACAGATCTCATTATGTGGCAAGATTTTCAGATAGCAGAACCACCGATAACCAAAGGAGTTTCTCTTGATAATATTGAATCATGCATCAAACATGGTACTACTCTTCATTCAGAATTATTTCAGTTTCCATGTCATACACAAGCCGTAGAGAGATGCGTCAAGCTCATTACAGACGCTGCTGGATCAGTCTGCGGACCTACAAACAGAGACGGTTGGATTCGTGCTACATTAGAATCAAGGAAAAAACAGCCAAAATTTGACACAAAAGCAAATTACTAAATAGTCTTCAGCAAGAACCCTTTCTAGAGGGAGTTGGTTGGGGAAAGGGTGGTAACTCCGGTAAGGCACGAAATAACGTTTCTTAACTGTCTCAAGCCAGTATAAAGGAGGAGAGACATCCTAATTTATTACTGTTCCCTTTTTCAAGTAAATACAGAATCATACTTAATTGTCATTTTTAAGTTAACTTCAGCCCTCTTGTGGCAGCTGAAGATATTAAGCATATGAAAAGGCATTTTTAGAAAAAGAATTCTTATCATTTAAGAATCTTAATCAAACTATTAGATAATTCTAAGATAAAATTTTATAATAGTTTGATAAACCTAAAATAGAAGCATTTTTTTCCCTTTTACCCAAAATTGTGTTAAATTTAGCCCCCTGGTGGCAGCTGAAAATATTAAACAAATGAGCTCATATTTTGGCAGGTATATATCGTCCACTAAATGCAACGTTTAATCACTATTAGAACTTCATACTAGAAAAGACGTATTTTTCGCTCCACCCTACTGACCAGTCTTTGAAGAAATTCACACATTTAACCAACATACAGGGTGTCCCGTAAATCTGGACCCATAGGGAAAAATAATAAAATTACAAAATAGTCCAAAAATTTATTACATAATCTGTTCAAAGTGTCCGCCGTTGTGTCGCACACATAGTTGAAGACGCAATCTCCACTGCGACAGCACTTTCTGAATCACAGTCGCAGAAATTTCTTGACACGCCTCCACAATGCGTGCTTTAAGGTGGAAAATGTTCTGAAGTTTGACCTCGTACACTTTGGCTTTCAAGTGGCCCCACAAATAAAAATCATAATAAAAAATAATAAAAAAATAATAATAATATAATAATAATAACATAATAAAAAAATATATTATAAATCCCTATGGGTCCAGACTTACGGGACACCCTGTAGATGGGCAATCACAGGATAATCACAAACTTGTAGTGACCTATTTAAACTGTTAAGTTTAGTGTAATTATATATAGAGCGGGGCACTTTATTATCGTAAAATTGTCTGTGCGTTTTAATAAGTGTTTTGGAAAACGCTAAATCACTATAAATATAGTACATTTTCTCGCATGGGGTATTTTAAAGTAATCCAACTTTTTAACATAATGTGCTAATATTAAATTTCCTAGCATTAAAATTATCTATTAATAAAGTCGATAATTATTGTCATAAGTCGAATCTCTTCAGTAACCAATCGTAGCTAAGCTTGATGATAATGAATTGTGGGGAAGGGCAAGGGAATAAATATCAATATCTCTCTCTCTCTCTCTCTCTCTCTCTCTCTCTCTCTCTCTCTCTCTCTCTCTCTCTCTCTCTGTTGTTTATCACTTACATAAATGATATCGACGCTGGCATCGTCAGTAGGATCGCCAAGTTCGCCGATGACAACAAGCTTGGGGCCAATGTTGGGACGCCCGAAGCGATCGAGCAACTGCGTGCGGATCTACGTAGGATGGGAGAGTGGTCCGAAAAATGGCAAATGCCGTTTAACTTGGGTAAATGCAAGGTCATGCACATTGGCTACGCCAATCCCAAGTCGGAACTACTCCATTTTGGGGAATAATATCGAGGCCACTGATTTGGAAAAGGACTTGGGTGTGCTAATTAGCAGCGACCTTAAGTTTACCAAACAGTGCGTAGAGGTGGAAAAGAAAGCCCAGATGCTGTTGGGTTATATGAAGAGGCAATTTCGATTACGGAACAAGGAGATTCTGCTCCTTGTACAATTCCCTGATTTGGCTGCACCTGGAGTATGCTGTGCAGTTCTGGTCGCCCACCCTCAGGAAAGATATTAACAGGCTGGAGCTAGTCCAGGCGAGGGCCACAAAGTTAATCACTTCTGTTAGGCATATGAGCTACAATCGACGCTTACGCGCCCTGAATTTATTTTCGCTGGAAACTCGGAGGCTGCGAGGTCAACTCATCGAGGTTTTCAAGCTCTTACACAGGTTCAACGATGTCGATTTTAGAAGCATGTTTAGTTTAAATGATAACTCAACTCGCAACATTGGTTGGAAGTTGGATTTGAAACGGTTCAGCACTAGTGTGTGTGGGAATTACTTTACCTATAAAATCTGTGACACTCGAACGGGCTACCTTCAGAAGTTGTGAACAGTTCCTCTGTGGATCAGTTCAAGAAAAGGTTAGACCGAATCTTGCACACTATTTGAGGGTGTAGGAAATTTTCCGTGGCACCCGTTGCCATTGGTACCTCCTCGGTATGGGCTACAAGGCCTTTTGATGTGCTTCATTTCCTTGTAACTCCTTGTAACTCTCTCTCATTTTTTCGCATTTCAATTTTCTCGTGTTTGAAATCTATTTTTCGGCTGAGTTTCTCTGGTAAGGTTAACGTGAAATAATTTTGCATTTTTTTAGACGGTCGCTACAGATTCACTTTTTCAGACGAGTTAAATAGCAAAATTCGAGTCTATTTCCGTTTCCGGTCTGTAACACCTGCTCTCGCAGGCCCATTTCCCGCATTTCCGGTATTATTTAACAGTAACATATTGTATTATTTAAAGTAACATATTGCATTATTTAAAGTAACGTATTGTAAAAAAAGAGACAATATGACAGGGCCAGCTAAATTGAAAGCTAATGACATCTATGCCTTTTAGTCTCGAATGTACGCGCTGTTCCTTTTCTTTTATGTAATAATTCTGGAGTATCCCGTTTCAACATCCAGCAGTAATCAGCCATCATGCTGATGTCCCATCTTCCCTGATATCTCTTCTCCATTTCTTTGATGTCTTGGTGAAACTGTTCTCCTTGTTCTTCGCCGAGTGCTCCGAGATTCTCAGGGAAGTAATCCAAGTGTGAATGTAAGAAATGTAATTTTAAACTCATATTACAATCCAACCCTTTGAATTTATTTAGCATGTTGTTCACAATGTTTAGGTAATTTGGGTCCTTATTGTTCCCTAAAAATTTGCTGATAACATCCTTAAAAGCAATCCATGCTTCTTTTTCAAGATTGTTCATTGTTCTTTCAAAGTATTCATCCAAAGTCAGTTTTCTAATCTGGGAACCAACGAAAATTCCTTCTTTCAATTTTGCTTCCGAAAGAGTTGGGAATTTACCAAACAGATACTTAAAACAATCTCCATCTTCGTCCAAGGCCTTAACAAATTGCTTCATCAAGCCCAATTTTATGTGAAGCGGAGGTAAAAGGATCTTCTTCGTGTCAACCAAACTTTCACGTTGAATGTTTTCAGAACCAGATGTCAGGTTGACTCTGCGTGGCCATTCCTTTTTTATCCAGTACTGAGTTCTTGCTCGGCTATCCCATTCACACAAAAAACATGGAAACTTCGTATAACCTGATTGTTGACCTAACAACATACAAATCACTTTTAAGTCTCCACAAAGTAGCCAACCGTGTTCTTTGTATTTAACTTTAGCTAGAAGAAGCTCACGATTTTCGTACGTTTCCTTCAAGTGAACCGAATGAGCCACAGGAACGGATACATACAAGTTACCGTTGTGAAGGAGGACGCCTCTTAGATTTCTTTTGGAGGAATCAATGAAAAGACTCCAATCATTTGGGTCATAGACTGCAGCGCTTAGCTTAAGTATTAGTTCCGAAACATTGTTGCAATATACCAGTGAATTTTCTTGAGAAAAATATTGGATGAATTCTTTTTATCGATTTCTGTACCAGGAAAATGACGTTCCAGGAGAAAGCAACTTCTTTGCACGGAGTCTGGATCCCAAAATCTCTGAAGAATCCTTCGGGAGACACAAATCTCTTACCAAATCATTAAGTTCACTTTGTGTAAACAATTGGAGTTCACCAGATGTTTCGGTTTGAAAACAATCAATATCATTGTTTCCATCGTCATCAGACACCGAATCAGATGAAGTTCTACAGATCTACAGAAGTTAAGGCTAACAAAGACACTAAGATCCACTTTAAGGTGAGCCCGAGAGAAAGAAGAAAGTAAGTGGTTAAAAGAAGAGAATATGGGGTTAAGTAAGTTGCAAAACCTATCACTCGTGGGTTAAAATTCATTCAGAAAAAGAGAAAGAAGGACACCATCATCATCCGCCGGCCACTGTCGACAAGTCGGAAAAATAGTCGAAGAGAATACTTCTAGCTGTAACAGACTGGTCCTCCACTCCATAGGGAGGTAGAGGTAGAGGATGCATCCCACTACCGGAAAGGGGTGAAAGATGAAAAGAAGTAAAATAAGAACGCATTACAAACCATGCAATACATTCTTAACTCAAAGCAACACATACCTCCAGCAGCTGCAGACCGGTCCTCCACTCCATAGGGAGGTAGAGGATGCATCCCACTACCGGAAAGGGGTGAAAGATGAAAAGAAGTAAAATAAGAACGCATTACAAACCATGCAATACATTCTTAACTCAAAGCAACACATACCTCCAGCAGCTGCAGACCGGTCCTCCACTCCATAGGGAGGTAGAGGATGCAGCCCACTCTGCCGAAAAGGGGTGAAAGATGAAAAGAAGTAAAATAAGAACGCATTACAAACCATGCAACACATTCTTAACTCAAACACTATCATACCATGCAAACTACAAACATGCAAAGAAGAGTTACAGACATGCAAATAAGGAGAGAAAAAAATAACAAAAAGTGGGTTAGTTTACGTTACGAGCTCCATCGAAGTTCGTGTTAGTCTAATTTTTTTTTTTTTGCTGGCATATCACACGCTGGCATGTTACAAGCTGGCATTAGTCGTCGACAGACTCATCCCCGATCACCACCCCGAGAGCTCCTGTTACTAATTGTTTTATTGTTATATTAAACAACGTTAATATTTTTAAAATGCTTATCTAAACGGTTCTTAAACATATTAACGCTGGTAGAGTTCACGACTGACGCGGGAAGATTATTCCATTTATCAATTACTTTAAACGTAAAGAAGTTTTTAGCGATATTAGTAATGAAACGTCTGCCATGCAACTTAAATCCGTTATTACGAGTATTGCTATTATCGAAGGTGAACAGTTTATCAAAATTTACGTTATCGATTTTATTAACGATTTTGAAAACTTCAATAAGCCATCCCTTAATCTCCTAGTTTCGAGTGAATGCAACTCTAACTCTTTAATCCTATCTTCGTAAGACTTGTTGCGCAATGACAGAATTAGTTTCGACGCTGAACCCTTTCTAACCTATCAATATCCTCGCGCAAATACGGGCACCAAAACTGAACGGCATATTCTAAATGAGGCCTGACTAGGGACTTGTAAAGGGGCAATATAATATTCTTCGATGTAAATTCGAAATTACGCGCTATGAAGCCTAACATCCTATTAGCTTTTCGCAAGACTCCAGGCATGGTTCCTAACTTTTAAATCCTTAGATACGCGTACGCCTAAATCTACTTCCTCGTCAACGCTCGCTAACTCTCTAAAATCCATCGTGTACGTGTAATTATATTTATTGTTACGAGAACCTATATGCAAAACTTTACATTTGTCTACGTTAAATTGCATCTGCCACTTATCAGTTCACTCCATAATCCTCTTTACGTCGTCTTGGAGCCTATTTCTATCGTCCTCGTTAACAACCTTACCGCCTATTTTAGTATCGTCCGAGAATTTTGACACGTTACTAGTCAATCCTACATCTATGTCTTTAATGTAAATTACGAATAGCAATGAACCTAACAGTGAACCGTGTGGGACACCGCTACCTACATCCAGCCACCCCGATTCACTACCATTAACAATGACCCTCTGTCTCCTAGCACGAAGCCATTCCTCTAACCAGTTAGCTACCTGACCGCGTATACCGTGCGTTTTAACCTTCGCAATCAATCTTCTATGCGGAACTGTATCGAACGCGTTTTTAAAATCTAAATAAATAACGTCAGCCGCTCTATGCCTATCGTATTCGCGCACTATTTCGTTATAAAATTCTAACAAATTAGTTAAACAAGATCTATGGCGTCGAAACCCATGCTGACTACTATTGATCAAATCGCTACTTTCTAAGTGATCGATGATACGATCCCTAACTACGGATTCCAAAAGTTTACCGACAACTGACGTTAAGCTAACGGACCTATAATTGCTAGCTACTCTGCGGTCGCCTTTTTTAAAAATGGGCGTGACATTAGCTAATTTGAAGTCTTCAGGAATAATCCCCACTTCCAGTGACTGATTAAAAATCTTCGTTAAGGGGCCTACGATAACGTCTTTCAAATCTTTCAGATGTCTAGGATAAAACGCGTCAGGGCCTGGAGCCTTGCTAACTTTTAGCCTATCGATATAATGCGCAATCTCACCCTTGTAAACAGTTATTCATCCAAAATAGTCTCGCTGCTAAATGGAACGATATCGTCCACATCGGGGACATTACTGACGTCTTCTTCGGTAAAAACTGTCGCAAAAAAGTTACTAAAAATACCCGGTGCTACTGTAGTATGCGGTCTACCTACGATTCGGTGGTCTACCTTTGAAGTATAGTTTCTTATCTTGTTTGCTAATTGCTTGTTTACATCCCAATGTTAATCGCCCTTGACGATTGGTTAGGTTTAGTCATGATATTTTCGTTAGTTTTAACGAAAATATCATGATTAAACCTAACCAATCGTAGGTAGACCGCATACTACAGTAGCACCAAATACCCGCCATCGTCTGAGCGTCGGAAGCCAAAGCGCCATTAGCGTCCACGAGAGAGCCTATATTATCTTTGGATCAATCCCAGAATAGGCACCTGAAATCATTTTTAGGTGCTTAATCTGGGATTGAGGCAAAACACAGGTGCTTAATCTGGGATTGAGGAGAAAAAAATATAAACAGTTTTTAGAGATATAATTTCATTGTTTTTATCAATATTTGAAAAAATCAACTCTAACCTAACCTAACCTAACCTAACCTATATCTATACCAATTTATGTGGCAAGATAGATTTGCTTCAGATGGATTCAGAAACATTCGGGCTCATATTGCAGGAATTTATAATATCTAAAAATTTTCTTTATTCATTAAACCACTTTAAACCTTTTATAACTTTGCCTTTATTACATTTGTAATAAACTTTGTATAAACAATAAATTTTGTAATCATCAGGTTTTTTTTATTTAATTCCTTGCAAGGTGCCTATTCTGGGATTGAGGTTGAACGCAGGTGCTTCATCTGGGATTGAGGTACATCAGGTGCCTATTCTGGGATTGACCCTTATCTTTTATCGGCTTACGATTGTTCACGTAATCGACAAACTTTTTTGGGTTAAGTTTACTATCCGCAGCTACAACAATCTCAAAATTACGCTTAGCATTCCTAACTGATCTTTTAACCTGACGTCGAAGCTCGATATATCTATTAACGTTAGCTACCGTGCCATTACGCTTATTATGTCTATACGCTCTGTTACGCTCGTTTATGAACTCGCCTATTTCCCTAGTCCACCGCTTGGGCCTACCATGATTTCTAGCGCGCTTGGACTTACGAAGAATAAACTCCCTTTCAATATTCAATAAACTATCTTTAAACGCCACCCAATGCAAATTTGCGTCATTACCCATAAATAAGTTATCCCAGTCCACTACTCTCATCCTATCCGCAAAACTATCAAAATTGGCCCTACAAAAATCAGGGACTTCTATTATGTTACTATCCTTGGTGTTTTCTATCAATAGCTTAAACCTAATAATTTGATGATCACTACATCCTAAACTCTCGCCTACTTCTAATCCTTCGACTATATTTTCGTCGTTCGTCATCACCACGTCTAAAATATTGTCACCGCGCGTTGGTTCGGTAACCATCTGTCGTAAAAAATTATCTTCCGTGAACTCAATCAATCTCAAACCCTCATCGTTACCAGTAAAAGTCTCATAATTAACGTTAGGGCAGTTAAAGTCTCCGACAACTATACTATCTCGATTATTAATAAAGTTACCAAGAAGTGTGTAAAATTTAGTATCGATATCGAGGGGTTGAAAGGGAAGTCTATGAACAACAACAAAATTTAAACTAAGATTACGCGCCCTAACTTCAACGCATATCGCATTAATTGCTGCCGGAAAATCTATCTCAACCTCGATAGCCTTAAGGGAATTACGAATGTACAGTAAAACGCCGCCACCAATCTTATGTAACCTATCATTAGTAAAGAGTTTAAAACCCAGTATGTCAAGTTCCCCCAACAAGTCCCGAGTCACGGTATTTAACCACGTTTCAGTGATAGCAACTATATCGTAGTTGCCGGAATAAATTATCGCCTTAAATTCGTTTAATTTATTTCTAATACTACGCGCTTTACAATAAAAGACGTTTAAGTTATTTTTTACCACGGGTCGGCGTTTTAAACTATTTTTCAAGTCGGGCCAGCGTTTCCCAGACCCACAACGTTTAAAGAAGGTTTCGACCTATACAGCTTTCGAACGTTTTCGTCAATTAACCTACCTAGCCTAGCATTACCTATTTCATTAAAATGCACCCTATCTTTTATAAAAAGGCTAGGATCACTGAATTCTGACCACAGCTTTACGAAGGGTACATTTTCCTCAGCACAAATCTCTTCTAATGTAGTATTCAAAAATATTGTTTTTGACGTAATCCTAAGACCTAAACCGTGCCTAGGGGTAATACCTAGAACTAAAGACCTATCTGACCTCGCCTTCAGGGACCTAATTGAACCCCTATATATCTTCAAAAAGTCAGGCACTCTCGTATCGGGCCTATACGAGTCGTTGCCCCCTACTATCGTCACCAACATCGAGTGACGGGAGGCAACATCAATCCTATCCACTTCGTCTCTAATTCTGTCAACCCTGGCCCCTGGGAGACAGACCCTCCTCCTCTTGGTTGGATTCCATTCAACGAACTCTTTAGCCATATGGCGCACTAAAGAGGCCCCAATTATATCAAGAGTATTTGGTTTAGTAGGTAAAGGGTATACCAGGTCCATGAACAACAGGTCTTATAGCTAGGCTGACCATACGTACCGTTTTGAACGGGACAGTACCGTTTGTTTTATATTTCCTGGCCGTCCCGTCGTTTTAATAAAAATGTCAATTTTGTCCCGGTTTATGTACTTACTTTTTCATGAATACAGAATATTACATAACCCCGTCCCTTTTTTGCCATCCCAATGTCCCGTTTTTGTCTCAAGGAAATATGGTCAGCCTACTTATAGCAGACTGAAAGTTTGGATTTCCAGGCTCACGCCAAACCATTGGAATCCCAAAAGGTAAAGAATCCGTTTTACCTTTACTTCACAGTCAAGTTGTTCAACACAAACACTGCAAACTTTATGTGGAGCCCATGATTTTTCTTGATCCCCAAGTTTCATTCCGAAGTACGCATAGTATGCTTTCGTGACGAAGTCTGTAATATCTCGCCTTTGTTTTTTCACAGTAAATTTTCCACAAATATAACAGAAAATGGTTGGACTATTTACACACCCTCTGGTTGCCATAGCGACAAATAAACAAATTTCAAGAGAGAAATATAGTCACCGCGCACCTTTGAATAATAAAGAACTATAACTTTGCACGCACGAGACAGACTGACTCATCTTGTGGCTTCTCAATCACTTATATACTAGCGGTGCGTTTCTCGAATGTTCTAGAAGACGCTATGACGTCACTTCTGATCTGGAAGCATTTATAGGCAGTAGTTTTTAATAAAAAATTTAATTCAGTCAATTTTAATGAAAATTACTTACATATGTAATATGAAATATGACATTTTGTGAAAAATCTGTACGTGATGGCGAAAAATGAATATTATTTTCGGAATTAGCGTGCAAAAATTACTATATAAGTGGTAAAATGTTTCGGACAACAAAACCATCGCAGGCCTGTGTAATTAATAGAGAATTAGTCAAAATTGATTTTTGGCCTACATTCTTCGGAAATGGGGAATACTTTAGCTCGGACGGGATACACTTTAATCAGAAGGGGAAAAAGAAGTTTGGTGATTTACTGAACATAAATTTGTATGATCTTTTTAAACTAGGACCACCACCCCCAAACCAGCAATTGATCCTGCTCCCCCAATTGTTAAACCTACTCCTCCAGCAGTCGGTCCTCCTCCCACAGCAGTTAGTCCTCCTCCCACAGCAGTTAATCCTCCTCCCACAGCAGTTAATCCTTCTCCCACAGAAGTTAGTCTTCCTCCCACAGCAGTTAGTCCTCCTCCCACAGCAGTTAGTCCTCCTCCCACAGCAGTTAATCCTCCTCCCACAGCAGTTAATCCTTCTCCCACAGAAGTTAGTCTTCCTCCCACAGCAGTTAGTCCTCCTCCCACAGCAGTTCATCCTACTCCCCCAGTAGTTGATTCAACTGCTTCGGGAAACGACTCAGGCCAGTTAGGAGAAATAACAACTTAAAATCTCTCAAAACTGTGCTCTTCAATGCTAGGTCAATTAAAAACAAACTAATGGAATTTATAGCGCTAGTCAAAACTGAGAACTTTGATAGCATAGGAATAACGGAATCCTGGATTCACTCTGAATCAAGGGATTTTGTAGGAGAATTTGAAATGGTAGGTTACAAAATGTTTCACAAAGATAGGAACGAAAGGGAAGGCGGTGGTATACTTTTGTATGCTCGTGACTTCCTGCACTCGGTAAACAGTAATATCGTATCTGCTCATGAAATGTTGGGAATTGATCAAAATCTAAATAATAAAGTAGTGCATCTACTTCTAGTATATAGGCCACCTCACTACCCCGTTGATAAGGATATAAGTTTGTATAACCAATTAAGCAGAATAGTGAATAATAAGATCAGTGTGATTTTTTATTTTAATTTTGGTAATATAAATTGGGAAAACAAAACAGCCGATACTGAGGGCTCAAGACTGTTGGAATTTGCCGATCATAACTTATTACCTCCTACAAGTGGTAATAATAAACTAGACCTCATATTCACGAACGAAGATGACCAAGTCTCTAACCTGACTATTTGTGAAACTTTGAGTAACAGCGATCTTAATTTGATTAGGTTTGACCTCAGGGTTCGTTAATACACGCGAAAAGACTCGTGAAAGACTGGATTTCTCGAGAGCAAATTTTGAAAGCTTCCGAAGTAGTTTAGACACACTTGAAGTTCTAATAAGTGAGGATATCAATGTCACCTGGAGCTCGTCACCTGGGATCAATTTAGAATATTACAGAACACTTTTATACCCACTAAAATAGTTTCCTTGTCAACAAAGTCGCCGAAATAGTTTAACAACGAAATTATCAGTGCTATTACGGGAAGAAATAGAGCCTACAAACTACTTAAGTCACATTTCAACCAGAATAATTCAGAAAACTATATAAACATACGTAGGAGGGTTAACCCTCTATGGACAGAATTTTCTGTAGGGTTATAATGCGTGTATATGAAAGGTTAGAAATTTGTAACAGTTGTCCATGTAGGGTTAAGTCCTTAATTAGATCAGCCAAACGTGATGAAGAAGCTAGAGTTGCCTCACTCTGTAAAGTTAACCCTAAATAATTTTTTGCCCATGTTAATAGCAGAAAACCAATTAAAAATTCTGTAGGCTCCCTAAAAGATAGAAATGGCGTACTGAAATTCGGTGATAAAGATATAGCTAATACGTTAAACGAGTTCTTCGTTACAGTCTTCACGGAGGAAGACTCAATTGAAGTGCCAAGTCCTCGATTACATATGACGGTGACCATCCCGTAGAGCCCATAAGTTTTACGAGAACTGAGATACAGCAATTAATTGATAAGATGAATAAATACAATCACCTGGTCCCGACTTATTTCTTGCAAGGGTATTAAAAGAGGTTAGCCGCAATGTTGTTGACGACTTAGTAACCATATTCAAACAATCAGTCGAGGTAGGGAAAGTTCCAACCGACTGGAAGTTAGCAAATGTAACCCCAATCTTTAAAAAGGGTGATAGGAAAATTCTTCTAGTTACCGCCGATCAGTTTAATATCAATTGTCGGCAAACTGTTGGAATCCATCATTACAAAACGTATTGTGTATCACCTTAAACCTAACAATCTAATTTTTATTCTCAACATGGATTTAGGCGACATAGATCCTGTCTGACAAACCTGTTAGAGTTTTTCCTAATATGCATACGCTATACGATGCAAGTAGGGCAATAGATATAGTGTATGTCGACTTTCAAAAAGCCTTTGACAAAGTCCCTCACGCGAGATTGATGGATAAAATCAGAGGACCAGGAATCACCGGACTCGTTTCCAACTGGATTGAGGATTGGTTACAAGATAGAAAGCAGAGAGTGGCAATAAATGGAGTGGCTTCGGAGTGGCGCCCTTCACCAGTGGTATCCCACAGGGTTCCGTTCTGGGTCCTTTACTTTTTATCATCTATATTAATGATATAGACGTCGGGCTTCTAAGTACAATCTCGAAATTTGCAGACGATACAAAATTAGGAAGTACTGTAGTGTAGGTACTGAGGAGGGCGTAAGAACGCTTCAGAATGATCTTGACAGGTTGGGCGAATGGTCTGCTACTTGGCAGATGCCATTCAACTTGGACAAATGTAAGGTAATGCACATAGGTTATAAAAACCCGAAGACCGATTACTCTCTCTTGGGAAGGAACTTGACTGAGACCAATCTAGAGAAAAACTTAGGAGTCTATATCAGCAATGATCTGAAACCATCGAAGCATCGAAGCACTGTGCAGAAGTTGAAAAGAGGGCTTTAAAAATATTAGGTTATATTAAAAGACAGTTACAGTTTCGGAACAAGGAGACTGTAATGTCCCTCTATAATTCACTAGTCAGACCTCAACTTGAATACTGTGCGCAGTTTTGGTCTCCATCCCTCAGGAAGGATATAGAAAGGTTAGAAAGGGTACAAGCAAAGGCTAGAAAATTGATCCCTTCAATGAGAATGCAAAACTACCAACGGAGATTGGAGCGCCTAAATCTGTTTACCTTAGAGACGAGGAGGTTGAACGGTCAGCTTATTCAAGTCTTCAAGATGCTCAATGGAATAGACAGGGTAGACTACAAAAACTTATTCCCACTTAATGCCAATCCGACAAGAAATAATAGGTTTAAACTGGAACTAAAGACATTTAGGACCTGTCTGCGGGAATTTCTTTTCCTATAAAATAGTTAATATCTGGAACCAACTTCCCTCAGACGTTGTTTCCAGCCAAAGTGTAAATGTGTTTAAAAATAGGCTAGACAAAGTACTGAACAGTGAACACTCTCATGGTTTAAAACTAAAACATAACGTAACTCTGCAGGAGTTCGCTTGCACGGTGTCTCTGTGGGTGGGGAGAGAGCCTTATACGTTTCTATCCAGTTTTCTACTACTGCTAGGATAGTTGAAACAAAAATAAACTTGTTTAATAACAGGACCCTCCCAGAGTGGACCGGAAGGTCTTTGAGGCTCTCTCTCTTCTCTCTCTCTCTCTCTCTCTATTATATATATATATATATTATTTAATGTGTATATATATATATATATATATATATATATATATATATATATATACTGTATATGAAACGAAACTGCCCCCAACAGGATTCAAACCCGGGACCTCTTGAGTAGAATTAGCGAGCTCCATCACCACACTACGACCCGGTGCAAGTTAACCTGTCATACATTTAAAAAACAAAGGAAACGCATAACACTTATATAAAAAAATCGAGTACTCACGCATGTTATTCCGATACACACACACACACACCACACATATATATATTATATATATATATATATATATATATATATATATATATATATATATACATGTGTGTGTGTGTGTGTGTGTGGTGTGTGTGTGTGTACAGAGTGTCCCGTAAGTCTGGAACCATAGGCAAAATGATAAAAACGGCAATAAAAACGCCAAAGAGACTTTTGGGGACTGTTTGTGAAATGAGCGAGGATGGTAGCGGCTGTGTCATCGTCGGTGGATGTCCTAGGAGGTCCACTGCGTGGTTTATCTCCTGTGGATCCCGTTTCCCTGAACTTTGCTACAAGTTTGCCGACACAACTGTGTGTTATCGCCGCGCGGTCCGGATGCAATCTGTTAAATTCCTCAGCGACCTCCCTCTGACTCCGATTTCCTACGAGCAGAATTACATGGATGCGTTCTTCCTTACTCAAAGACATCATGGGCACTTGCATAAATGGAAAAACATGAATTACTTATTTTACCCTATGGTTCCAGACTTATGGGACACCCTGTATGTGTGTGTGTGTGTGTATATATATATATATATATATATATATATATGTATGTGTATGTGTGTGTGTGTGTGTGCGTGATTCATAGATTTTGACGTCATCTTGTGTAAAATGTTCTTTGGGTATTTTGCAGTATTTCATTGAAGAACTTTCAACGTATCATGTGTTCCGTGCGATAATTCCTCATTTCACGGAAAGTCAGACTTGTTGCCCCTCCTCTTGAGTTGGCCTGGTGAAGTAGAGAGTTGGTTTCTTGCGCTTTCCACTTCACGTAGTCAGATACTTCTGCCCATCTGGTATTGTTCAGCAAAGCGCCTAGTCTTCTTGAAGATTTCCACCACTACGCTCCGTAGTTCCTTGGGGAATTGGTTAAACAGTCTTGGCTCTCTCACAACAAAACTATTTTCTTTAGGGTTGAGGATGTCTAGCCTTTATTTTGGTAACACGACACATTCTTCCTTTCCTACTTTCCACTGTTGTCTGAGTAGTCATAGGGGGTCAAAGTAAGATTATGGACTAGTTCCTCCATTATTTTTTAAATGTAAATAATGGTGTATTTCTCTCTTCTTTTTTCCAGCGAATACAAGTGCAAACCCTTCCCAGTAGTTTATTTCTTTGCAGCCACTGATTTTTGGCTGTGAAGCTTCTCTGAATCCCTTCTATCTGACTAATGCCTACTTTTATATATACACGGTGGCAAACAATGATTGCCCCCCCCCCCTGCACAGATGAAACTAATAGAGGTACAAAAAACTGATTGTTGCATCTTTTAGACAATTTAATTCTACGTCTAAACAAACCCACTCATTAGTTGGTGTTGCCTCCTTGTGCTTGGCGGACGGCTTCAAGTCGGCAAGGGTAGGAGGTGAGGAGAGACTCGAAAAGGTCAGTGTCGTACTCAAGATTTCGGGGGATTGTTTCGATGTGCTGCTCCATGGTCCGGCGGCAGAATCGTTCAGGATCCATCCTGAAAGACCGAGTGGAATCCCTGATGCTTGCTGAACCACCAGCCACCCGATTCTGCCGCCGGACCATGGAGCAGCACATCGAAACAATCCTCCGAAATCTTGAGTACGACACTGACTTTTTTCGAGTCTCTCATCACCTCCTACCCTTGCCGACTTGAAGCCGTCCGCCAAGCACAAGGAGGCAACACCAACTATTGAGTGGTTTTGTTCAGACGTAGAATTAAATTGTCTAAAAGATGCAACGATCAGTTTTTTGTACCTCTATTAGTTTCATCTGTGCAGAGGGGAAGGTAATCATTGCTTGCCACCCCTTAGACGTTAAGACAGCAATACTCCATCTTCGTTATAATCAGTGTTTCCAACAGAGGAATGATTATATTCTTGTCACGTCTTTTAAAGTTTCTCAGTATCTATCCAGTTATTCTTTTTTCATTGTTTACTATCTTATTTTGTATTTCAAATTTCGCGTCGTCCGTCGTTGTAACTCCTAAATCCTTTGCTTTAGAGTTTCTCTGAATTTTCTATCCATTTGGGGGCATAGTATTTCATAGATTTTAGTTTCCCCTTCTTTCGTATCTTAACAGATGAAATTCTATATCTGAGTTTCTTATTTTTCTACTTATTTTTGTGTCATCAGCAAAGCATGTTACTCTGCTGTCATTGATATCTTCATCATTATATCATTTAGCATGATTATGAAGAGTAGTGGAACTAATACCGTTCCTTGTGGTACTGAGCTACAGACCTCTGACTCTGATGAAAATATTCCTTAGACTGTAACGACTGGCTGTCGCTCACTAAGGAAATTATATATCGATTTTCCTACTTTTCCTGCCATTCCCATATATTTCAGGCTATATGCTATGATTCTATGGCCACACTTGTCGAACGCCTTGGAAAAGTCTGTGTTATCACGTCGTAGTTTCCATTGTTTTCGATTGCATTAATGATGTTGTTACAGTGTTCCATTAGCTGTAAAGGCACGATTTTCCTGACCGGAATCTATGTTGGTTATCTTTTAATTTTTTCTAACTTTACCAAAAGAGACATTTTTCTCTAACTCTTTTTTATATTCAGCCTAAATATTAAAAAGTTCGAACATTTAAAACAGTGAAATTTTAATAACTTATGTCCGAGGTAATCACACCAAACTATAACCAATATTTTTCAGGCCGCCATATTCATAATTATTTACCTTGCTTGCTTGCTTGCAAATGAGGGTCAAAACAGTGCGTAGATACTGCATAATGAATGCTGTAATTTTAATTACGAATTTTTTGTATAAAGAGTTAATTTTTAATTAAATATGATATTATATATACTCTCACTGATATTAATTATTTTGGATTTACATAAAATTGCTAATCATTCAATGGTGTTGCCAAACAGAGACCTTCAAATTAATCAGCGTCGCAGGTTGAATTCCATGATAAGTTGGCTTTATTATAGATCGACTTTATTTATAATATACGCTTAGAATTTTCTCTCATTCTTCATTAGCAATAACCTTCTTGAGTAATATGAGCTCTCTCTTACATTAATTGTCTTTAATGAACCGGTGTCTTAGTGCGATACATACTGATACATACTGATATATATATATATATATATATATATATATATATATATATATATATATATATATATATATATACACTCTTATTTGATCTTACTTACTTTCAATCGACCCCTCTAAAGCATCCTACCTCATTTGGCGGATTGGTGGAGAAAGTTGGTTTCCACTTTCCTCCTGCCCTCGTAGCCAAGTACGCATGGCTTGCTTGGGACTTTGCACAAGAATCTCTTCACTTCGATCTTGAAATTATTCAGGTTGGTGTGTTGGAGGTTTCTCAGTTCATTTGGCAGTATGTTCAAGAGTTTTGGGTCACGTATTCTGAGTGTATTTTCCATCTTCGTTTTTATGGCCTCCTTCCTACCGCAGTTGGGACAGTACAAAATCTACCTCTTCTCTTATTCCAGTTTGTTTCTGTTCCATTTCTAAAATTTGGGACACATTCGTCGAGTACTTTTGATATATATATTGTGTATTGCTCACGTCTTCTTTTCAGGGTTTGTAGTCGGGACCAGTAGTCTTCATATTTCAGTTGCTTTGTCTCAGACTAACAGTCCTTCATATGGCCTCCGTGTCTGCAATGTCTAGTTTCCTGTATGGGCTTGTGAGTTCTGAGCAATATGCACTTATGGGTAAGATTAAATTCTTCCATAATAGCCTGACGTTTGCTTTTGTGCTGCGGAAGCTCCTCCAAATAATTCCCATTATTTTTCGAGCTATTGTAATTATAACGTTGTAGTGTTCTGTGCATTTTGTATCCGATGACTTTATTACTCTAGAATCCCTGACTTGTGAGTTTGGTGTTATCTGTTTGTCTTGTAGTGTTTTGAATTGTTTATTTTGTAGCTCCTTCTTGTTACCATATCTCATAAGCTACCATATCTTATAAGCTTATAAGTTACCATAGCTTCGTTGAACTTTATATTGTTGTCTTCCGACCTCTATTGGGCGAATTTTTGGTCTTCTGGTTTCGGATTTCATTTTTCCATCGATTAGGTTATGATTAAAAAAATTGATTTGCATTACACTTTTATTTATTATTATTGTCAGTGTTATTTCTCAAAATTAAATACAAACCTTTCTCTTTTCGAGTCGCTACACATATTTCCTGGGTAAAGGCATATTTTTCTATAATATCGAGTAGCATTCTTACCCGAGTTTTATCGTCTTTTCTAATGCTATCGTGAAACTTCTCAACATATAAAACTTGTTTTTCTTCCATGCTGTGAATAGAAAGTTAAACTATTTACAAATTAATGTACTTGGTGCTGCTGAGGTTTTAAGTGATTTTAACGTGTTTTCGATTTCATTTGTAACGAAGAGAAGGTTCATCTTTTATCATGTTTGATGGTTTGTACATGTTCAGAATCATTAAGTTTAGTTATTTTACATCTAAAATAAAAATTTCGACTATGTTGTTTGATTTGTTTATTTTCATTTCACCTGTATTTGTGTTTTTCATATGAATACTATCGCCTTTTGTTTTTCTAGTAAATCTATCCGCTCTGTATATGTTGTAGTCCTTTCTTAATATTTCCATGTCTTCGATACAGTTTTTACGGTGCTACTGTAGTATGCGGTCTACCTACGATTCGTTAGGTTTAATCATGATATTTTCGTTAAAACTAACGAAAATATCATGACTAAACCTAACCAATCGTCAAGGGCGATTGACAATGGGATGTACACAAACAATTAGTAAACAAGATAAGAAGCTATAATTAAAAGGTAGACCGCCGAATCGTAGGTAGACCGCATACTACAGTAGCACCGTTTTTACAACCTTTTTCACATTGATGCAAGTGTGTTTCCGTTAACCATGATATCTACTGTATGTTGGTTTCCAGAGCTACATTTTGTAG
The DNA here is from genome assembly GCA_023014485.1 of Bathynomus jamesi. Lineage (NCBI taxonomy): Eukaryota > Metazoa > Arthropoda > Malacostraca > Isopoda > Cirolanidae > Bathynomus > Bathynomus jamesi. The sequence goes on from JAJOZX010004483.1 coordinate 134,260, forward strand.
GTATTGCAATTTGCAATTTGTTTTGTCATTGTACAGACCTTGTATATTCGTATATAGTACATTTAGAGGTTTAATAGTCATGGTGTTCAGTAGAGTTGGACGTTGGTCGGTATCTGGTTCCTATTGGGTGTTAATGGGTGAGCCGTTGCACTTGAGAATACTGAGGATGTGGCCCTTGATACCATTATGATTGCTGAGTTAACTATGGATAGTATTGGGCAGATAGATGTTGCATGCATTGTTGGTGCGCATGTATCTGCGTTAAATACTTCACTAAATTCATATGTGAATGCATATAATAATGAGAACATCTTCTCTTTTAATATGCTGATATTGGTATTTCCTTTTCTTGTTGAATAAATAAATAAATAAATAAATGCTACGTCGTGGCCGATGACGTAACACCGCTTCCAGGAGATCAGCGAAGTTAAGCGACAATGGGTCTGGGTAGTAGTTGGATGGGAGACCGTCCTCTGCGCCCAGATTATGTAGCGACCCGTGGTTCGGATCCCACGTAAAGCTGTAGGTCACCTCCGTCATATGACCTTAGATGTTGCGAAGGAGGTTAAACAACCCCAACTAAAAAAAAAATGTATATACAGGGTGGGCCGTAAGTTTCCATACATAGGTAAAAAATAAACATTTTGTTATGGACAACCATTTTTATTTATATAATATGCTCTACATGGTTGCCATTGTTTTGAAAACACATTTCAATACGTGTTCCCCACTGTTGATGAACACGCATTAGCACAGTTGACGTTATGCTTGTAATGGCGTTGGTGATACGTTCCTTTAGATGATTTATGTCTCGTATCTTTTCCTGATACACCATGGCCTTCAAGTGCCCCCAAAGATAGAAATCAAGGGGGGTGAGATCTGGGATCTGGGAGGCCACTCCACAGGACCACGCCGACCAATCCAAGCATCCGGAAACTGCTGATCCAAATACCGACGCACGTGAAGACCATAATGAGGTGGAGCTCCATCTTGCTGGAAGTAAACTGGGAAGTTACCTTCCTCGTTTAGCAGGGATGGGAAAATCTCTTCTTGCAACATGTTAAGATACCTTTCGGCATTAAGATTTCCACTGACAAAAATTGGTCCAATAATTCTGTCACCCCATATCCCGGCCCACACCATCACTTTACCGGCACATTGCATCTTCGTCGGACTCAGCCAGTTAGGGTTAGCATTACTCCAATAACGTATGTTTTGCCGATTAACCTCTCTATTAACGTAAAAATTTGCTTCATCAGTAAACAAGATCTTACGTCAAACGCATATTCTTAGGGTATCTGAAACATAAAAACAAACGTTTAATTTTTCCTATGTATGGAAACTTACGGCCCACCCTGTATATATACGGGGCGTAATAAAAGTCCGTTCTCATAGGGAAATAAGATATAACAGGATTGATCGTGATGATTTTGTATCACCACAATTATCGTTACTGGAGCGACGAAAATCCGTATCGGGTTGAAAATGCACATTCTCAGGTTGATCCCAGGATTATGGTGTAGGCAAAAATTCACAGAGGAACCATCATAGGACCATACTTTTTTGATGAAACCATGAACGGGGATTCTTACTTGACCAACATTCTGGAGGGAATTTTGCAAAAGTATATTAACGAAATGACTAGATGCTAGACGAAAGTTCGTTTCAGCAAGATGGTGCGCCTCCACATTTCTCTCGTTCAGTGAAACAATGGTTAGATGAGAATCGTAGTGGCAGAAAGATAGGACGCCGAGGTTGTGTGGAATGGCCGCCCCAAAGCCCTGATTTGACCCCACTTTGACTTCTTGTGGGGCCACTTAAAGTTCGTTGTTTATGAGTCAAAATCTCGAAAGATCCAGCAATTAAAAGAAAAAATTACAGATCAGTGTAACAGAATTAGTACGGAAACACTTCAAAACGTAACCGACAGCTTACAAAGACGAGTAGAAGTGTGTGAACGCTACATGGAATGCAATTTGAGCATGTACTGGATTAATTGGTAAGTTGAGTGTATTGTTTGTAATGTATAGTTAAAACTATTTTCTCGTTCAATTCTGTTATATCTTATTTCCCTTTGAGAACAGACCTTGAGAACAGTCTTTCCTTGTGAACAGACGTGTTTTATCGAGTGTCTAGTGTTACCAATTGAATAAGTGGTTATCGTTCAAGTGTCTTTAAAAAAAAAAAAAAAGTGTTTGGTGCATTCTTAACTAAATTACTTCGTGTTACTAATCATTAATTAACGAATATATTTCATTTATTGACTTTATTCATTACTATATTACTTGACTAAACCAAGGCTAGTGCTTGTTTGTTTTCCGAATCTCTTACTACACGAGGTTTCATAAGGTTGAAATTCCCTTGGTTTGCCTTTTTTGTTTTTCAAATCTATCAGAAACGCGGTTTCTTAAGGTTCATTTTCCCTTAACACACTACCTGACCTCCCGAAGGGTCAATCACCGTGGGAAAAAAAAGGAATTAAGTCTGTAGAAGAGCGACAGATAAGTGCCATTTAATACTTTTTCTTTAACTGATCTTTCGTCGGTAGCTTTGTAATTATATATTCATTTAGAATAAAATTGTGTTACAAGAACATTCTTGCCGGTTTTCGCAGGTGACGGCACAATAAGCACGCGGTATACCTACGTTGTAATTTATTAATTTCCAAACGCTCGTTTTTTATTTTTGTTTGTTTTTTAACTAATTAAAAGCATGGCACCCACGTCAAGTACTTGCAGTCGCTGTGAAGGGAAATTTGCCGCTTACGCGTTTACAATGGCTAATACTAATGAATAGTTAGTTTGCAGATGGTTCTCAAGCATGGAAGCTGAGGAACGAGTTAGAACGTGAGAGGGAGGCCAGGGTGAGGCTTGAAGAAACCGTGATGCTCCTGACGGCAAAATTAGAATCCCTTGAGACTCCAGTTACGACCCCTCCTGCATCAGTTTCTACTAATAATATAAATAGTACTAATAGCCCTCTCTCTTCCCCTAGTTCCCAACCCTTCGTTCGAGTGCGAAATGGAGTCCCATTGAGAAAAGCAAAGACTTGTCTACCAGTAATAACAAGCAATAAGTTTTCTGTTTTAGGTTTCGATGATGCTGATGAACCGGAAATACGACTCGTTGGCGATTCCATTGTTCGGGGGCAGCTCGAGGAATTCTGTGGGAGAAACCCTCGTCGTAGGCGCAGTTACTGCTACCCTGGTGCAAGGGTGGAGGATATAACTAATAATGTTGACCATTTAACAGACGGTACCGCCGAGGACACAACGTATGTTATTCATGTCGGTACTAATAACGTTTTGAATCTAGATCGAAGAACTGCTGGCTAGGTACAGGGATTATTAGAGCAACTAAAGGAGAAAACTAATAAGATTGTTTTAACAGGTATACTTCCTCGAATTATCCAACGTAACGATTTCTACAGCAAGGCGACCTATATTAACAATAACCTAAAGTCTCTTTGCCAACAGGAAGGAGTGCATTTTGCAATTTTTGGAACAGTTTCTACGGCAGGAGGGACTTGTTCCTCGAAGATGGACTTCATCTTAATGACGTTGGAGCTGCGCGTTTAGGAAGACTATTTCATAATACTGTCTCTTCTTTTCAGGCTGCCGTAACTCGAACGGTCCCAGCGTAAATTCCACAATTTCCCCTGCGCTCGCGAAGGTGTCGTAATTACAAACAATTTGAAGGTTCTATCCTTAAATGCTCGTAGCCTACGAAATAAAATAAATGAATTTTTTTCTTTAATTGCTTGTAAAGACTATGATTTAATTGCGATAAACGAATCGTGGCTTAGCACTGAAACACGTGACTTTGTAGGGGAGTATCAAATTAAAGGTTATAGACTTTTTGTTAAAAACAGAATAGGTAGGCGAGGAGGCGGTGTTATGTTGTATATCAAAGATAATATTGCGAACGTTATAGAAGTAAAGCACTCAATTCCAGAACCGATAGATTCGACTATAGCAGAACTTAAATTAACGATTCAAACTTCTTGTTGCGGTTATATATAGGCCCCCTAATCAAACAGCTGATACGGACGAAGCGTTATATCGTGAACTAAAGAGAATAATCGGTAGTGAGCAGGCTTTAGTTATGGGTGACTTTAATTGCGCCAACGTGAATTACGATACAATGCAGGGAGACGCGGAAGGTAATCGTTTAGTTAATTTTCTCGAGGATAGCTTTCTTATTCAAAAGGTTGGGGAACCTACGAGGTTGGACAGTATTTTAGATTTAGTAATAACTACGGATGATAGGCTAATTACTGATCTTCAAGTAATAGAACCGTTAAGCAATAGCGATCACAATATGGTAGAGTTTGTCCTCTCAGTAAGTCACTCGAAACCAACTAACTCGACTAAAATTCCTAACTTCCAGCACGCAGACTTTTGTAAATTTCGAAATAAATTGTCACACGTCAATTGGGAAAACGTGATGGGGAACTCCAACGCAAAACTAATGTGGGAATCGTTCGAAACAGTATTTAGGACTATAAATGAGGAATGTGTACCGTACAAAATTAAGCGTGCGAAAGTAAACAACAAGCCCTTGTGGTTTACTTCTAGAGTAGGAGACATTATAAAGAGTAGAGATAGGGCTTATAGGCAACATAAGTGCGATAAAGACAATTTGTTGTTACGAAACAACTACATATCTCTGAGGCGTGAAGCGAAAAGTGTAATAAAAAAGTCCAAGCGCGAATTTGAAATCTCCATAGCTCGTGACGGTAAAGAAAACCCCAAGCGATTCTTTCAATACGTCAATAATAGAAATCCAGTAAAAAGTGTCTTGGGTCCATTGAAAAATGTAAACGGAGATCTAGTTTCTGAAAACAAGGAAATGGCTACCTTGCTAAACGAATTTTTTACGTCAGTTTTTACTATAGAAGATGTAACGAATATCCCTACGGTCATAGACATAATACCTTTTGATAATGGTAATATTTTGGATAATATTGTCGTTAGTGAAGGGGAGGTAATGCGCTATATTGATAAAATGAAAACGCGTAAATCACCGGGTCCGGATTCCATATATCCCATACAACTAAAAGAATTAAAAGATAGCATTGTTGTGCCGCTAACAAAGATTTTTAATGCGTCTATTTCTGAGGGGTGCGTACCAGATAATTTCAAGTTAGCAAACGTAACACCTATCTTTAAGAAAGGCGATAAAGGTGCGGCGGGAAATTATAGGCCAATCAGTTTAACGTCTGTTGTAGGTAAGCTACTGGAATCAATAATTAGGGATCGTATAGTCGAACACTTAGAAGTGCATAAACTAGTTAGAAATACGCAGCACGGTTTTAGGCGAAACAAATCTTGCTTAACTAATCTTTTAGAATTTTTCCAAAGCGTGGTTGACGTTTACGATAGACATCGGGCGGTTGATGTAGTGTATTTAGATTTTCAAAAAGCGTTTGACACCGTGCCGCACAAAAGACTCATTGAAAAAACTAAGGCTCATGGAATCAGGGGTGTAGTAATAAATTGGCTAGAAGAGTGGTTGCGAGGTAGGAAACAGAGGGTGGTCGTTGATGGAGCGGAGTCGTGTTGGGCTAATGTAGCGAGTGGCGTTCCTCAGGGTTCTGTATTGGGCCCCTTGCTTTTTCTTATATATATTAACGATTTAGATGTCGGCCTAGTCAGTACAGTTTCAAAGTTTGCGGATGACACGAAGCTGGGTGGTAGGGCGATTAATGACGAAGATAGAGGTAAAATTCAGGAAGATCTGAATAAAATCGTTGATTGGTCAGTCACATGGCAAATGAGATTTAACGTGATAAGTGCAAAATTTTGCATATAGGTTCGCGTAACGGTAATTTTGCGTATAGTATGTCAGGGAAAGATTTAACAAGCGTAGAGCAGGAAAAAGATTTAGGAGTTATAGTCACTAGTGATTTAAAAGTAGCGAAACAAAGTACAACAGCGGTCAATAAGGCGAACAAAGTGTTAGGTTTTATAGCTCGAAATTTTGAGTACAAATCGCGCGATATCATAGTTCCTCTTTACAAATCATTAGTTAGACCCCATTTGGAGTACGCGGTCCAATTTTGGAATCCGCATATGCGCAAAGATATAGACAAAATCCAAAGAGTTCAAAGACGAGCAACTAAGATGATTCCGTCGCTTAGGTCAAAGTCGTACGAGGATAGGCTTAAGGAGTTAAAATTGACAATGCTCGAGACTAGGAGGTTAAGGGGTGATCTAATCCAGGTTTTCAAAATTATGAATGGGTTCGATAACGTAGAGATAGCTTTTTCGAAATATCTCAATATAATAGGACTAGAAATAACGGGTGTAAGTTGACAAGTAGAAGGTTCGAGACAGCAGTTGCCAAAAACTTTTTTACGCATAGAATAGTAAATAGCTGGAATAGTTTGCCGGTAGAAGTAATTAGTAGCACGTCTATAAACATGTTTAAAAATCGATTAGACGCATATGTTGATAGATTGGGTATACAGGGTGTCCCAAAAGTCTCCATACATGGGGAGGGTTGGCGCTTTTTAGCGAAATGTAGCTTTGTTTGCAAAACGTTCTCTACATGATTGCCATTTCTTTGTGAACGCGCGCGGGTGCGTCTCTCCCACTCGTGGTGAACTGGTGTTGGCGCATTTGGTGTTGTGGACGTGGTTGCTCTTCGAATGCGTTCCTTTGGGTGATCCATGTTCTGTGAGATTTCCTGGTGCACCGTGGCCTTCAAGTGCCCCCACAGGTAAAAATCAAGTGGACTGAGATCTGGGAACCTCGGAGGCCACTCCACGGGGCCATGGTGTACCAGGGGAGGATGCAGGGCGTGGATCGCCTGGAGGAGCGCATTCGAGGTGCAGTTGCGTCCGTGACACCAAGTGTGTTAGCGCGGGTTCACCGTGAGTGGGGGGAAAGCGTCCGTGTGTGTTTGCAGGGAAATGGTAGTCGTGTGGAGGATTTTTTGTGGATAGGGTTGCATTTTGCTGAAAAGTGCTAGTTTTCCCTATGTATGGAGGCTTTTGGGACACCCTGTAGTTTAAGGTAGTAAAATTAAGGCTTTGTGGAGATTGATCCCACAGCTCAACACAAGTGTTGTGGGCTGTAGGGAGGCAGCGTCTTGGGTTAGGGGATACTCTCTGTCCTTACACACCCCATTTAAAGAGATTCCTCTGCTGAGCGGTGCCCCCCATAGTACTGTGAGGTATTGAAAAACTCTGATCTTCACTTGCCCCACAAACACCTTGAAATGGGAGACCCAAGATGGGTGCACAACCATTTCTACATTACTGTACAGTCTTTACAGCCACACCTACACTTTTCCTCCTAAGTGTATATATTGTAATGTATAAGGTTGTAAATTTTGACTTGGTCCACAATCGATATGGACCGTGACTTATTTTTCGTGACAAGGTACTTGTATTGATGGATACCGTAATGAAATTGACTGGATTCTTTGGATCTGATATATTTGCATGTCGGTTATAAATAGATATAGAGTGTAACATATTTGTGGATAGTAGTCTATTATGACTTGATCCTCTGGATCCAGAGATTCTATCTTTAGTTTTAAATCGATAATTAATTAGTTTTGCTAAATTAGTCGTTGCCAATGTACAGGAAGTTGTTACATAAATTTCGTATGTTCTTGTGGTTCGGAACCCACGTAAAATTGTAGGTCCCCTCCGCCACCACGGAGGACAAACACAATTACGAACATAGTAGGTAGACCAGCCATGAGTGGATCCTAGGGTCTTTGTTGGTCTGAAACATTATAACATTATAAACATTATTTATATATATATATATATATATATATATATATATATATATATTATACTGAACACGTTGTTCAATTAAGGTTAATAAACTCGTATGTTTTACGTACCTATTGCGTTTGTCTTTGTGTCTAGATTCCTTTCTTTATAGCTTAGAACATTTATTTAGAAATAGGGACACCTGATATATATATATACACATTCGTGTGTGTGTGTGTGTGTGTGAGATAATGTAGTTATTTCTTTTACGAGACAAACTAATTTGGTGTAGTAAGTAGAAATCTTGTAACATCTTATGATATGAATTTTGCATTACCGTTATTGCTTTTCCAGTTTCATTCTTAAGGAAATAGGGGCCTTCTACACCATATCATCCAATAGCGACCTAAATGTTGAGTTTAACAACACTACGTGGAAGTTTATTGGAGCTCCAGCATGACTTCCGCAGTCACGAAAGCTTTGCTTATTAATTTCCAGAGACAGATGTACAGGGTGTTCGAAAAGTCCCGTCACCCCCTACAAAATGTACATATTGTAATACCAATTTTATTTTTGTGTGATTAATTGAATTTATATGTGATTCATTGACATTTTTTTCTTTTCCTGGTATTAGAGGTGTGTAAACAATGGCAGACCAGTCCACTTACACTCTGGAGGAAAGGATAGTGATGAGCACATGGGCTCATGAAAGGTCACGTACTGGCAAAACGATGCATGATATCCAGAATAATTTCAACACAAGATTCAATAAGACTGCACCACCAAACAAGACGGTATTACGATGGGAGAAAAAGTTGTTTGAAACCGGCTCCATCAAGGACAGACCACGGTCGGGAAGACCAACAACGCGAGCAGAACAATGAGAAGGTGTGATTGCATCGGTGGCTCGTTCACGGAAAAAAATCACTTCGGAAACGATCACAAGAACTTGCAGTCCCCAATTCCACAATGAGAGATCACATGACAAAAGATCTCGGCATGAAACCATACCGCCCGTCATTTGTTTGTAATTAGTAACTTATTTACTGTAATTAAAGTAATTGTTGCTCGTGACTTGTTTCTTAAATTACACCTACCAATAAATACTGTACAATTAATCACACAAAAATAAAATCAGTATTACAATACGTACATTTTGTAAGGGGGACGGGGACGGAACTTTTCGAACACCCTGTACATAACACTCGTCAGTGAAGTGGATACGTTTCAAAAACTCAGGATCTTCTTCTAGCTTTGCTAACATTCAGTTGATAATTCCATGCGTTTTTGTTTTTGAACATTAGTTAGTGAAACTTGTGAATGAATTTTGTAGGAAAAAAGGTTTAATTCAGTACGAAGTATACGATGCACAGATGTTCGTGAAATACCGACTTCTGCTGACAAACGTCGAATTGAGTTCTGCGGACTGCGCACAATTATTTCATGAACCATTTATGTATTACACAGTTCTTGTGGATCGTCGCCTACCACTATTACCCTTATGTTAATTGCTTACATTTCCTTTTGTTTGAAATTTTCTAACAATTCGTGATATTGTCTTTCTATGGGGTGGATCTTTGCATCCATACTCTCTGCAAAAGTTCTGCACTTGCGTCACAAAATTTGTTACATGAACCCACTCAACGATCTTGATTTTCTGTTCCAGCTGCAAACGTAGCATCACTGTTTGAGAGCTCAGCCTCATTGTTCCGTGTACACTCGGTCCTTAAGAAAGCTTAGCCAAGAGTTATATAGCTTTCGTTAAAGACTATAGCGTAGTAAGGCCTTCTATGTCCATACAAGGCTATATTCTTATGGTAGCGTCTTTTCCTAATTTCTGCGAAATTTGGCCTTTTACTGTATGAGTATATTAAATTGTTAAATGTAAAAATCCATAGATATATATATATATATTATATATATATATATATATATAATATATATATATATATATATGGGGCCTACACAAGCATATAACAAGCCTGCCGAAAGCAGATTATTGTTTACATTTTACATACGCAGGTATAATGCAGTTTATATAAAGGGTGTTCGGAAAGTCACTGTGCACTTATATTTATTTAATTGCATACAATAGTATAACATTGCATATATGATAGAGGTTATGGATGGGACCATCAGAACTTATAAAAGGTGTTGAAACTAAAAAAAATAATAATAAAATAAAAAATAATATAAAAAAATATAAATATAAAAAATATAAAAATATAAAAAAACATTAATTATATAAGTGCACAGTGACTTTCCGAACACCCTGTATAATAAAGTTTTTAAAAACACTCGTGTGATTATATATATATATATATATAAGGTGTCCCCCATAAAATGTCCCTATTTCTAAATAAGTGCTCTAATCTAAACAAAACGAATCTGGGCACAAAGACAAAAGCAATAGCTACGTAAAACATAGGCGTTTATTAACCTTATTTAAATAACATATTCACTATATTCGTTATTTTTTTCTAACCAATATTCAACTTTACACAAATGTTTCACATAATTTTTGGAAATAACTCAGCTGCGATGTTTCTGATTACCTCATAGACTTTGGTCTTTAGGTTTTCAAGTTTCTTTGGCTTAGTAGAATAGATCCTGTCTTTTATGTAACCCCACAAAAAAGTCACGGGGTGTGAGAGTGAGGTCAGGAGAGTGTTGGAGGCCATTCCATTGGCTCATAAACGGAGATTGGTCGCCTGGAAAAATGCTTCGTTAAAATGTTGCAAGTTTCACAAGCGGTGTGTGGGGATTTTCATCCTCCTGCTGAAACTCTGTGAATCTGGGTTAATCTGGGACTAGTAAGGCCTTTTATGTTCTTAGTTTATAGTTAATAGTCTTAGTCTCCTCGTAACAGTATAGTCTTTTCCTAATTTCGTAGAAATTGGGAAAAGTTATTGCTTTAAAGTGAAATGGTGAAAGAATGGTTTTGATATACAATATTTATTAGTTATTAAGTAATGAAATATTAGAAATATATAGGGTATATGCGGAATAAAAATCTCCAAAATAAATGCAATTTATGCATCCATTATAAAATAACGGGCAAATAAAAATAAACATTTTTTGGAACACCATATATACAGCGTGTCCCAAAGAAATGTATACCCACTTTGTTCGATAATACCAGCTATGAGGATAATAAATATATTACTTTGTATATGCTTTTTAATAAAGAATTTTCTCCTGAATCTAAATATGTAATTATTTTTACTAAATATTGAAGAACAAAAACGTTACAGATGTTTAAATTATAATTATTATTTTCGAGACTTCATGTGCGATATTTTCTAATATTTTAACCGACTGTTTTGAGATACTATGTTTAGTGTTGATATTGAAGCATAAATGTTGTAATTATTAGTTAATTCAAAAAATTTACAAATTCCATGGTTAAATTACACTTTATCTAAGATGTTCGACGTCTTCCAGAACGTTGTTTTTGTAAGTTTTGCACAGTGCCGTCGGTTTCAAACTTATCTCGTATACGTGCAAAAATATTAGAAAATATCGCACATGAAGTCTCGAAAATAATAATTATAATTTAAACATCTGTAACCTTTTTGTTTTTCAATTCTTAATAAAAATAATTGCATATTTAGATTCAGGAGAAAATTCTTTATTAAAAAACATATAAAAAGTAATATATTTATTATCCTCATAGCTGGTATTATCGAACAAAGTGGGTATACATTTCTTTGGGACACGCTGTATATATACAGCGTGTCCCAAAGAAATGTATACCCACTTTGTTCGATAATACCAGCTATGAGGATAATAAATATATTACTTTTTATATGTTTTTTAATAAAGAATTTTCTCCTGAATCTAAAATGTAATTATTTTATTAGAAATTGAAGAACAAAAAAGTTACAGATGTTTAAATTATAATTATTATTTTCGAGACTTCATGTGCGATATTTTCTAATATTTTAACCGACTGTTTTGAGATACTTATGTTTAGTGTTGATATTGAAGCATAAATGTTGTAATTATTAGTTAATTCAAAAATTTACAAATTCCATGGTTAAATGACACTTTATCTAAGATGTTCGACGTCTTCCAGAACGTTGTTTTTAAGTTTTGCACAGTGCCGTCGGTTTCAAACTTATCTCGTATACGTGCAAAAATATTAGAAAATATCGCACATGAAGTCTCGAAAATAATAATTATAATTTAAACATCTGTAACTTTTTTGTTTTTCAATTTTTAATAAAAATAATTACATATTTAGATTCAGGAGAAAATTCTTTATTAAAAAACATATAAAAAGTAATATATTTATTATCCTCATAGCTGGTATTATCGAACAAAGTGGGTATACATTTCTTTGGGACACGCTGTATATATATATATATAATGATTCCCCCTCGATTAGGTACTCCGGCTTGCCGGGCCGAGGGGGCTCGTACACCTCGTGGGTTGTTTGGGTTTCCTCAACTCCTCGCGGGGTGTGGGCGAAGAGTTACCTAGTTGCGTTTTTTTTTTCTTTTCTTTTCCCCCTTCCTTTTCTTTTTGCTCCCTTTTTTTTCCGTCTCTCCCGGAATTTCTTTTGTCTTGACTCGGTCTTGTGCTTCTGTCAATTGTAGTATCCCCCCCCCTCTGTTTGTATTTTGCAGTCTTGGGGTCATCGGGTGTACCCGCCGGGGGGGCATCGCTCTGTGGCTGAGCCGTGCTCTGGGGACGGTACGGGCGCCCGGACCGCTGCTGCGTCTGGATTGGGTCTTTGCTGGGCCCTTAACGGACAAATCTCCGTAGTGCCAATCTGCTGTTTTTAAAACGACAGTCAGGTTGGGGGGCGGGCTACCCGGGACGTTGGGCCTGCGCCTTGAAGGATGCAGCGGTGGATGGTGCATTGCCTTGGGTCCGAGGCTGTCTTTTTTGTAAAGTTATTGTTTATGGGTTCAATTTCAAAACTTCAATCCCCTCCTGTTGACAACTCTGGCCCGCCCTTGGACTTGGATAAGACTTCTACTTTTGGTCGTTCAGCGGCCTCTGCCTCCGCTGGATTGACCTTGAAGCCGTATGGCCCCCTGTCGTCCTCTGCGGCGTCTGGCTCTCGTGGCCGGACTCGTGGTGGCCGTAGGGCGGGGTCTTCGCGGCCCTTGTTCTCTCGCCCACTCTCGGTTACCGTTACACATGGACCTGTCCCTGCTGTCAATTTCTGTCGGGTGGACAGGTTCCTTGTTCTCCGCCCTTCCGCTGGCTCCCTTCCGGGCAAATCGGAACGGGTGTTTCAGCGTCTTAAGACGGTGGGGGTTCCCTGTCGTTATGATATCCGCCCGCTGAAGGATGGGTCTCTTCTTTTGAAGTCCCGTTCTTCGGGGGTGACTGAGTCCCTTCTACAGTTGCAGGATGTTTTGGGTTGCAGAGTTTCTGTGACTCCCCATCCTCAATTGAATAGCTGTCAGGGCACCATTTTCGCTTCCCGTCTGCTGTCAATCCCGGTTGGCGAGTTGCAGGAGGATCTTGCCCCCCAGGGGGTAACGAAGGTCTTCCGCTTTTCGTCGCGCCGGGATGGTGCTCTTACCCCGTCCGCTCGTCTGTTCCTGACCTTTGACTCCCTTATGCCTCCGGCGGGTCCTCCGGCGGGTCCTCGGGCCCCTCCCGTGCTACCCCGGCGTCTACCGGAGTGGTGCCCACCCTGGAAGTTCCGGGGGTTGGTGGTCCTCCTGGCGCCGCGGGACCTTCTTGTCCCTCTGCCTCACTTTCAGACATCCCATCTGATTCCCTGCCTACAAGTGCCCCTTCTCCCTCTCCGGCCTTGGGGTCTGGATCCTTGCCTACTCGTCTCTCGGGTGGGGAAGGTGATGCCCCGAAGGGAGGAGGAAGCGTCGCCGTGGTCGGAGTCGGAGTCCTCCAGACCCGATCATGACCGCTGCTCGCCCTGCTTCCCCTTCTTCACCGGAGGGGAAGCGGCGCGCCGCTCCTGATCCGCTCGGGACTCCCCCCCTATACGGAGGGCTGGTGAGGCGTCACCTCCCGGTGCCCCAACCAGTGTCCGGGTGTCGGTTGAGGTACACCGCCCCATGACACCCTCGATTACTGACTCGTTCCCATGGTGGACCCGGTCGAGAGGAGCCTGGCCCTTCTTCATGGAGTCTCTCTCCCTTCGGCTCCTGCTGAGAGTGGTCGGGTCTCTCTCCTGGATCTACCTCTCCCACCTGTGGTGGACCTTCCTCCCCCCCCCGTCAGCACTTGTCTGTGTGACGAGCCCTCGAACATCTGGTTCTCCCCGGCCCCCTCTGGTGGGGAGTCGGGGTTTCGGCTGGGCCCGTCTCGTCTCTCCCCCCCTCAGGGGAGCCCCCCTCTGAACTCCCTGTTCCACTCTTCCACCTCTCGTTCTACTACGGGTGAAGCAGCTGCGGGGTCGGTGGCCCCTACCCCCCCGTTCGGGGTGAGTCGGGGAAGCCGATTCCGTCCCTGGTTACGGACCGTTGAGTTTGCTGCTCAGCTTGGTCCGTGGCTATTTCTCTGTTTCTCTGCTCTTATAATGCCACTTCCCCTTACAGTTCCATTTTGCATTGGAACTGTAGGGGGCTTTTAGCTAACTGGGAGAACCTTGCCTCCCTGCTGGAGAGCGAGCGGCCTTCCTGTGTTTGTCTCCAGGAGACTATCCTGGCTGCGCGGGGACTCCCTCGTCTCTCTGGCTATGTTGGTTTCCCTTGCACCCCGGATGAGCACACACGCCGGCGGGGTGCGGCGATTTATGTGCATCATTCGTTACCCTCGCGAGGTGTGCCTCTTCGACTTCCTTGCAGGCTGTGGCTGTGCGGCTCTTTTTAGATCGCCAGTACACTGCCTGCTCGATTTATATTCCTCCTCATGACCCTCCTTCTCGCGACGCGGTTCGCGAGTTGGTGTTGCAACTGCCTCGACCGTTTCTCCTCGGGGACTTTAACAGTCGCGACCCGGCTTGGGGAGATGTCCGGTCGACTAATGTTGCTGGTATGTTGCTCTCCTTAATGGAGGAACTTTCCTTTGCGTGCCTCAATTCCGGTGAACCTACCTACTTCCACGAACCCACGGGTTCATCTACCTGTATTGATCTCTCCTTGGTGTCCCTCGATGCCTTACTCGATTTTTCGTGGAAGGTGTTGGGGGACTCTTATGGCAGTGATCATTACCCAGTCTGTCTTGAGCCGGTCGGACCGCAGCCGGGTGTCTCGTCTCGACCGAGGTGGTGCCTTGCGCGGGCTGACTGGCCATCCTTCAGAGCTCGTTCCGTCATTGCCCGTTCGGTGTTGAGCTTTGGCTCTGTGGATGAGAGCTTGGAGTTCTTCGAGCGGGTGGTGATGGGCGTCGCGGAGGACTGTATTCCTCGATCTTCCGGTAACCCGCGGACGCGTAGCGTCCCGTGGTGGACTCCAGCATGTCACCAGGCGGTGTGCGAGAGGAAGAGGGCGACGCGCCGCTTCCACCGCACCCGGCGCGCGGACCACTTGATTGAGATGCGGCGGGCGAAGGCTTTCGCCCGCCGGACTCTCAAGTTGGCCCGTCGGGCCTCTTGGCGTGCTTTTGTGTCCGGCATTTCCTCGTCTACCCCTTCTGCTGCTGTGTGGCGGAAGGTACGTAGTATCGAGGGGAAGCCGGTCCCTGCTAGTCGCCCTGTCCTTCGGGACGGGGACGGCTTCCTTTCGGATCCTGCTGCTGTGGCCGATCGGCTGGCCGGTGCTTTTGCTGCGGTTTCCCGTTCGCCTTCAGCTGCGGATCGTCCTTTGTCGGATGTTACGTTCCCGCCGCCTGGGAACGAGCCCTATAACCGTCTCTTTACGATGCGGGAACTTCGGGCTGCCTTGGCAACCCGTCGTTCTTCCGCCCCTGGCCCTGATGACATTCCGTATGACTTTATTTGGAATCTGCACCCGATGGCCCTACACTTCTTGCTGGATCTTTTCAACCGGGTGTGGGTTGAGGGGTCGTTCCCTTCCCGTTGGAGGGAGGCGATTGTGGTCCCGATACCTAAGCCGGGGAAGGATCCGGCGGGGTGGCGGGCTATCGGCCTATTGCCTTGACGAGCTGCTTATGCAAGCTCCTTGAAAAGATGGTGGCCGTCCGACTTTCCTTTACACTGGAGTCGCTTGGGTTATACCCCCGACCTTGGTCATGATGTACGGGAGGCCTTTTCCCGCCAATCTTGTTCTGGCCGTCTTTTTCGACGTCCAAAAGGCCTATGACACGACCCGTCGGGGAGTTGTCATGGACCGTTTGAAGTCTCTTGGTTTTGTGGGCTTTTTGCCCACATTTCTTCGTAACTTCCTCTGCCGTCGCACTTTCCGCGTCCGTAATGGGGCGGCCCTATCTGACCTGTATGTTCAGGAGGAGGGGGTGCCCCAGGGGTGTGTCTTGAGCGTCTCCTGCTTCAATCTGGTTATGTCTGCGCTACCGGGAGCCCTTCCGCCCTCGGTGCGCTGTTCCATCTACGCCGACGATCTGGCTGTCTATGCCGCGGGGACGAGTCCCCCCCTCGTGGAGAGGCAAGTCCAACTCGCGGTCAATCGGGTTGAACGCTGGGCGTCGTCGGTGGGCCTTACGCTGTCTTCCCCGAAGACTTCGTGTGTGGCCTTCCTTCCGTCGAGGAGACGGGGATCCGGCGCCGTCCCGGCCTTTAATCTTACACTCGGGGGTCAGCCTCTGGCCCTCGTTCATCAGTGCGTTTCCTGGGTATGGTTTTCGACAGCCGTTTGAGCTGGGTTCCCCACCTTCGCCGGCTGCGCGAGTCTACAAGACGTACCCTGGATTTGCTGGGACATCTGTCGCATACTACATGGGGCGCGGATAGGCGGACACTCCTCCGTTTGTACGTGTCCCTGGTACAGTCAAAATTAGATTATGGGAGTGTGGTGTATGGCTCCGCCTCCCGTACGGCCCTTCGGATACTGGATCCGGTCCTCTCTAGAGGACTGCGCATGTCATCTGGCGCCTTCCGCTCCTCTCCGGTTGATAGTCTGCAGGTTGAGTGCGACATCCCTCCCTTGGAGGATCGGAGGTCGTTCCTCATTGCCAAGCACTATCTCCGGATTCTCCGTCTTCCCAACTCTCCTCTGTTCCAGGTGGTTGAGAGGGCGTTCTGCCGGGATGGGGGTTGGTATTTCACCGACACGGTGACCTCTCCTCGATGGTATGGGCACTCCTCCTCCATCCGTTATACCGGTCTCTTTCAGGGTGTTGCACCTTGGGAGAGCACCCCTGTTGCGTGCTGTAGGGCGTTGCGCCCCGTTCGCAGGGCCGATTCTGACTCTGCCTTGCTTCGGTCTCTGTTCCTTCAGCATGCAGCGTGTCACTCTGCATGTGTTGCGGTCTTCACAGATGGCTCGAGGTCGTCGGGGGCGTTGGGCCGCGGCTGTTCCCCAGTCGTCTGCCCTTGCTCCCCGATGTACCCGTCTCCCTGATGAGGCTTCCGTTTTCACGGCGGAGCTCTATGCCATTCTGAGCGCTCTGGAGGTGGTGCGGGAGCATCCGGATGGGTCGTTTGTCATCTATTCGGATTCCCGCAGTGCCCTGGATGGCCTGGAGTGTTTTGACCCTGTCCACCCACTGGTCCGACGAATCCAGCTACTGTGCCATATCCTTGTCGCTTTTGGTGGCAAGGAGGTGGTATTTTGCTGGGTCCCTGCACATGTTAACGTGGCTGGAAATGAGGCTGCCGATCGAGCTGCCCGTTCCGCGTGCCGACTACAGGTTTCACCCGTGTCCCTCCCCTTTTCCGATTATATCCCTGGCTTCCGTAGGTTTTTGCGCTCCCGGTGGCAGAGTCGCTGGGATGGCGCTACAATAACAAACTTGCAAGATTAAACCCAAATTGGGATGTTGGGCCTCTTCCTTCCATCGGTCGCGCCATAAGGAGGTGGCTCTGGCCCGCCTCCGTATTGGCCACACCCACCTGACCCATGGCTATTTGATGGCCGGGGATCGGGTGCCCCGATGTCCCAATTGTAACGTTTACTTACAGTTGCCCACCTCCTGGTGGAGTGTCCGCTTTACTCTGCGCTGCGCGCAGAGTATTTTCCCTTTTTGGAGAGCGTCGGGCCTTGTGATAGGCTTGGCGCTATTCTATCTGAAGGTCCCTACTTTTCGGTAACCGGGTTGTTCTCCTTCCTCTTTCGCTCCCGACTTCTTTACCGGCTGTGACTCCGCTATGATTTTCCCCCCCCCCCTCCTCCTCCCCGTTATTGTTCATTTCCGTTAGCTGTTCCATAGTCTTCGTCCTGTGTTCGCTCTGCTATCCACCTTTCTTTTGGTGGCCATGAGCGGTCATACTTTGAAACAAAAAAAAAAAAAATATAATGATAATGTTTCAGACTAGCAAAGACCCTAGGATCCACTCATGGCTAGTCTACCTGATCGTGTTTGTAATTGTGTACTGCACATGTCCTCCGTAATGGCGAAGGGGACCTATAATTTTATGTGGGTTCCGAACCACAAACCTTAATTTTACTACCTTAAACGATACCTAATCTATCAACATATGTATCTAATCAATTTTTAAACATGTTTATGGTCGTGCTACTAAGTACTTCTACCGGAAAACTATTTCTATGCGTAAAAAAGTTTTTGGCGACTGTCGTCTCGAACCTTCTACTTGTCAGCTTACACCCATTATTTCTAGTTCTACTATACTCTGCTATTTCGAAAACGCTAGCTCTATTTACGTTATCAAACCCATTCATAATTTTAAAAACCTGGATTAGATCACCCCTTAGCCTCCTAGTCTCGAGTGTAGTCAATTTTAGTTCCTTAAGCCTATCCTCGTACGACTTTGACCAAAGCGACGGAATCAGTTGCTCGTCTTTGAACTCTCGATTTTCTCTCTATCCTTGCGCATATGTAGATTCCAAAATTGGATTGTGTACTCCAAATGGGCTCTAACTAATGACGTATAAAGAGGAACAATAATATATATATATATATATATATATATATATATATTCAGGTGGCCCAAAAAAAACGTCCCAAGATGAACAATACAGTCTTAAAATCTGTTTTCACGGACTGACGCGCCCATTCAACACGCTGCTTCTTGTGCCTGGGTGTTAATGGTGGCTGAATTGTAGGTTTACGCGTCTTGCCAATTGTTTGGAGGATTCTACATCGAGATGTTCTTGGTACATTATGTATGCCAGCCTGCTCAGAAACATCTTTACTTGAGAACAATGGATGCTTGCAACTTTGCGCTTGATTACAGATATCTGCCGCCTTGACACTTTTCTTATAGCTCCTTCGTTGTTTCAGTTTGGTATCCTCCGCTAGAAACTTCTTTACAGTTCGATGGTCCTTGGCTATCTGCTTCGCAATTTCAATATATTTGATATTTTCAGCGAGTAGCTTGATTATTTTTCTTTTCTCAGTTGCGATCATATCCTTCTTCTTACCCATTTTCGCCTTTTAGATCTGTAAATAGAATACTTGTTTAATAACTTCGTACACCATATTTTACGTATTTTTCAATAAAACGAGATAATTATTTTAATTATTAAAATATTTTATTGAAATAAATACCATCAACAGAGACGTCAACCTTGAAGTATGAAAATCTGTGAGATTTTGCCTGATTTTGCCTGTACCTGGTTTTGATAACTGGAAACATATCCCACATAAGAGAGTTTGAGACTTAAAATCCGTGAGTGTCACGGAAAATGTGTGAGAGTTGACATGTCTGCATCAATGCTGCTATATATACAGGGTGTACATAAAGTCAGGATCTATTTTTGTGAAATAATTATTTTTTTCTATTTTTCTTTTCAGAAGCCCTTAGAATGAATACAGAACAGCGTGTGGCAATAGTAATTTGGCGAATCGAGGGAAAGAAATACAATGACATCAGAGAGAAGTTTAGAAGGAGATTTCATAAGCCGGGGCCAATAGACAAGACAATACGAAAATTGGTGAACAAATTTAAACGAACGGGATCTGTAAATGATGAAGCAAGATCAGGACGACCGTGTATGTCAGATCTTACCGTGAATGCAGTACGCGGAATTATCACTGAGGAGCCACGTACGTCCGTTCGTGCTGCATCACACAGACTCGGCCTCCCGACGTCATCTGTGCACAAAATTCTGAAAGTTAATTTGCAGAAGAAAGCTATCATTTGCAGGTTTTACATGAATTACATGAGGAAGATTTCCCTCGACGAAGTGCTGTGTGTGCTGATCTCGTAGAACAAATCTGGAGTGATAATTTAATGGACAACATTCTCTTTAGTGATGAAGCCACTTTCCATACGTGTGGAAAAGTAAATCGCCATAACTGTCGAATTTGGGCAGATGAAAGACCGAATGATTTCGTCCAAAATTGGGAAAGAGACTCACCTAAAGTTAATGTCTGGATGGGTTTAACAAAATCTAAGGTTTATGGTCCTTTTTTCTTTGCTGAAGCTACAGTTACGGGGCTTATTTATCTGGACATGTTGCAGCAATTCCTTGAACCTCAGCTGATTGGGGATAGGATTGTTAGTACCGTCGTCTATCAACATGATGGTGCTCCTTGTCACTATGCCAAAATTGTTCAGGATTATCTAAATGGACGTTTTCCAAATCGCTGGATCGGACGCGGAAGCAACAAAAGACCTTGGCCAGCGAGATCACCAGATTTAACCCCTTTAGATTTCTTTGCATGGGGCTTTATCAAATCGCACGTCTATCAGACGAAGATTACGAGTCTTGAAAACTTACGTACACGTATACGAACTGCTGCAGATAACATAACCCCGCAAATGCTCCAGAATGTGTTTAGAAATGCTGCGGAACGATTTGAGCTGTGCAGGGATACTGATGGGCGTCACGTCGAATCCTACTCTTAATTATTTAATAAATGTTACCACTTTATCATTTTATGATTGAATTCCATATAATTTCCAAGTGCTTCACAAAAATAGATCCTGACTTTATGTACACCCTGTATATATCAGTGGCGGCTGGTGTCAGGGAGAGTAGGAGGCTTAAAATTGTCTATAATATATGCTATATAAATAGATTACAAGTGTTAGTTGCCCTATTTTCTGCATGTCACGACCGTATAGAATTAATACTATCAATAAAATCCTCTTTCATAGTTTACAGTGATAAAAACAGAGGAGGCCCGGCCTCCCATGCCTCCTCTGAAAAGTCGCCACTGATATATAGTGATTATTTGCTATAAATTTCATTGAAATCGGTGAAAAACTTTTGAAAACATTGGAGATAATGTAATATGCTTAATAATTTGGAACGCAGTGTACTGAATACTTGGTCCATCCTCCATTATTATTAATGACCTCTCGTAGCCTGTTTAGAGCAGATGCCACGTGATTGTAGATTACTTGTGGGTTTCTGCGGAAAAGTTCCCACTCTGCCATGGTGTGTTCCAGTAGGTGCCTAGATGTCCGCTCCTGCCCAGGCTCCCAAACGTTAACCACATTTGCCCACACATTTTCAATGGGGGTTTAGGTCACACCCCTTGGTGGGCCAGTTCAGCAGCTCGACATCTCATTGTTCCTGAAACCACCGTCTGATGATCCTGGCACTATGAATAGGGCAGTTATCCTGTAATATATACAGTACTGTACAAATTAATTACACCACTCGTAAAACGAGTGGTGCAATTAATTTACACAATACTGTATGTTAACCGTCCTTCTATTGCCTTGGGTGGTTCGAAGTTGGCGGGAGTTCTGGTTAGGTGGCAGCAACCTGATTTTCTCACTCTGGGGTCGCTGGTACTGTGTAGGGAATCGCAGGACTTTCTGTTATACTTTACTCCTATTTCTTTTTGTAGTGAATGGGAGGATTCTGTGAAAACTTATGAAATTATCTGACGGTTTCCCGATTCTTCTTGTAGGGTATCGGGAAATTATCTAATATACTATTTCAGAAATGAAGCCTTATATATATATATACATATATATATATATATATATATATATATATATATATATATATATATATATATATATATATATATATATATATTATATATACTTATATATATAATATATATATAGATATATATATATATATATATATGTAACAGTTTTTTTCCGCACACCTACAGGTCGCTACAATTGGTGTAGAACAATGCGGTTTCCACCATTCGATGCGTCTTTTTATTGTGAAGTGCCCATGCTAAAAAAAAAATTCCCTAACATAATTCCTTCCCCCCTTTTAGGGGTACAGTTCTTCCCATGCCTCTACACGCATTTTTTTAATTTTTCATTTTTAATCATAATTTTGGCACAAAATAAGTCAATATTTACTAAACATTTAATATCATTCGATTCACAAAAGATTTATTTATCGATTCAATTTAAAAAAGTATATATTTTTAAAATTCATAAAGAACTTTTTGCAAAAAACTAAAAACAAACATGCGTTTTTAAAATTCAATGATTTTTATACAAAATATTTTGATATCTAATATACTATTTCAGAAATGAAGCCTTATATATATACTGTATATATAATATATATATATATATATATATATGTGTGTGTGTAACAGTTTTTTGCGCACACCTACAGGTCGCTACAATTGGTGTAGAACAATGCGATTTTCACCATTCGATGCGTCTTTTTATTGTGCAGTGCCCATGCTAAAAAAAAATTCCCTAACATAATTCCTTCCCCCTCCTTTTAGGGGTACAGTTCTCCCCATGCCTGTACACGCATTTTTTAATTTTTCATATTTAATCATAATTTTGGCACAAAATAAGTCAATATTTACTAAACATTTAATATCATTCGATTCACAAAAGATTTATTTATCGATTCAATTTAAAAAAGTATGTATTTTTAAAATTCATAAAGAACTTTTTGCAAAAAACTAAAAACAAACATGCGTTTTTAAAATTCAATGATTTTTATACAAAATATTTTGATATCTAATATACTATTTCAGAAATGAAGCCTTATATATATATACGTAACAGTTTTTTTGCGCACACCTACAGGTCGCTACAATTGGTGTAGAACAATGCGGTTTTCATCATTCGATGCGTCTTTTTATTGTGCAGTGCCCATGCTAAAAAAAAAATCCCTAACATAAATCCTTCCCCCCGTTTTAGGGGTACAGTTCTTCCCATTTCTTAATTTTTAATCATAATTTTGGCACAAAATGGGGGAGGGGGGGTAATGGGGGAGGGGGTGGGGTTAATGGGGAAACTCAGAAAAATAGATGCGATATATATATATGTAACCAAAAAAAAATTAAAGTAAATCCTTTGCAAGGTGCCAGCCCCCTTCAAAAAAATTAAAGTAAATCCTTTGCAAGGTGCCAGCCCCCTTCCCCCTTGGGGGTAATGGGGGAAGGGTGGGGGTAAATGGGGGAGAGGGGTGGGGGTGGGGTATTGCGGAGAGGGGTGGGGTAATGGGGGAGGGGGTGGGGTTAATGGGGAATCTCAGAAAAAAAATTGGTGGGGTAAATGGGGAGAGGGGTGGGGGAGGGGGTATTGGGGGAGAGGGGTGGGGTAATGGGGGAGGGTGGGGTTAATGAGGAAACTCAGAAAAAAAATGATAACCAACATCGATTCCGGTCAGGAAGATCATGCTTATCACATCTAATGGAACACTATAACAATATTATTGATGCACTCGAAACAATTAAAACTATGATTCGGCGGGCCGCAGGGCCCCCAATTACTGTCGGTTCAGTTATTTGGTCAATAAAACTATAGAAATGAACGCAGTCATGAAAATCTTAGGCTTCAAATACGAGCTCATTGTATTAAGATTTGTGAAGCTTTATATTTTCATGGCTGCGTTCTTTTCTGTAGTTTTATTGAATGAATAATTGGTTTGCCAGTAACTGGAAGGCCGCAGGCACCCCAATTACTGAGGCCCAAGGTGAGAGGAATAGGAATGATATCCAGATAAAGGGCTACTGATGTTCAAAATAAAATACGCCGTAGGCCCACAATTCAGCCGAAGCACCGCAGATCTAGCAAAATCGGCGCGTAGCGCCGACCTTTTGCTAGTCTAATATACTATTTCAGAAATGAAGCCTTATATATATATATATGTAACAGTTTTTTTGCGCACACCTACAGGTCGCTACAATTGGTGTAGAACAATGCGGTTTTCACCATTCGATGCGTCTTTTTATTGTGCAGTGCCCATGCTAAAAAAAATTCCCTAACATAAATCCTGCCCCCCCTTTTAGGGGTACAGTTCTTCCCATGCCTGTACACGCATTTTTTTAATTTTTCATTTTTAATCATAATTTTGGGACAAAATAAGTCAATATTTACTAAACATTTAATATCATTCGATTCACAAAAGATTTATTTATCGATTCAATTTAAAAAAAGGATATATTTTTAAAATTCATAAAGAACTTTTTGCAAAAAATTAAAAACAAACATGCATTTTTAAAATTCAATGATTTTTATACAAAATATTTTGATATTTCTAAAATTCAATGATTTTTATGAAAAATATTTTGATATTTGTTATAATTTTAACATTAAAACGGGCAATTTAAATAAACACGAGTTTAAAGTTAAACGAGCCACACTCGAAATTATTTACCGTGACTTTTGTGCGTTTTATTACTGTGGCTTTTGTACAAATAATTTTACGTATGCACAAACAATTTGATAGGATATTGATTTATCATTCTATTTTTTAGTTGTCATAGAAATACGTTAATTAAGTTATCTGATTAGATGCGCTTTTATAGTTGATCATTTTTAGAAAATTATTTATTTTCCCCACTTTAAAATATTACAAAATTTCTATTAGGTATCCTAATATTATTATGCCTGTCGCTGTAAGTAAGAAAATAGCAATTAAATAATTAATTTTAAAACATTAAATGACGTCATCAAGATCATTACGAAACCTATGGTAAAATTATTGAATACCTGGTTAGGTTCATTGAATGCCAGGTTAGGTCATCTGTACGCCCTTGACGATTGGTTAGGTTAAGTCGTGATATTTTCGTTGGCTTTAACGAAAATATCATGACTTAACCTAACCAATCGTCAAGGGTGTACAATTAACCTAACCGGGCATTCAATTAACGTACCCGCGCATTCAATTAATCTAATCGGGCATTCAGTTGACCTAACCGGCCATTTAATTAACCTAATCGGGCATTCAGTTGACCTAATTGGGCATTCAATTAACCTAACCGGGCATTCAGTTTACCTAACCGGGCATATATATATATATAGCGTTCAACATCCACCCCGGCAACGCCGGGTCGCTCCGCTATTATTGAATACCCGGTTAGGTTCATTGAATGTCAGGTTAGGTTATCTGTACGCCCTTGACGATTGGTTAGGTTAAGTCGTGATATTTTCGTTGGCTTTAACGAAAATATCATGACTTAACCTAACCAATCGTCAAGGGTGTACAATTAACCTAACCGGGCATTCAATTAACGTACCCGGGCATTCATTTAATCTAATCGGGCATTCAGTTG
The DNA here is from genome assembly GCA_023014485.1 of Bathynomus jamesi. Lineage (NCBI taxonomy): Eukaryota > Metazoa > Arthropoda > Malacostraca > Isopoda > Cirolanidae > Bathynomus > Bathynomus jamesi. The sequence goes on from JAJOZX010004483.1 coordinate 159,403, forward strand.
ACCTAACCGGCCATTTAATTAACCTAATCGGGCATCATTACTATTATAATTAGGCAAAAATGTGTCTGCCTGTCTGTCCGCAGAAAAAACTTTTTACGTTTCTGAACCGATTTCGACCAAACTTCGTATGGTGGATGGGAGTGATGGGTAATGAACGAAAATATATGTGACCAGCCCCCCCCCCCCCACCAATTACTGGGCCCGAGGGCCCCCAGCACCGCGATAAAACTATAGAAAAGAACGCAGCAATGAAAATCTTGAGCTTCACATTGTGTCAATATTTGTGAAGCTTAAGATTTTCATGACTATAGTTTTATTGACCAAATAATTGTTCAATTATTGGTCAATAAAACTATAGAAAAGAACGCAGTCATGAAAATCTTGAGCTTCACATCCGAGTTCATCGTATCAAGATTTGTGAAGTTTTAGATTTTCATGGCTGCGTTCTTTTCTGTAGTTTTATTGACCGAATAATTGGTTCGCCAGTAATTGGAGGGCCACAGGCACTCCAATTACTGAGGCCCAAGGTGAGAGGAATGGGAACGATATCCAGATAAAGGGCTATTGATGTTAAAAATAAAATATGCCGTAGGCCCACAATTCGGTTTGGGTCGAAGGTCCAAGCACCGCAGATCTAGCAAAATCGGCGCGTAGCGCCGATCTTTTGCTAGTTTATTCTATTTTAAAACTAAGCTCTCTGGAGAAAGCAGGTCTCAAAGGAGAAGACAAAGAGATCCTCTGACTGAATTTTACTGCTTCTAAAATATTACAGGTAATGCTTCAGCCTCTAGGTCAGATCAGAATGATCAGAATGATAATTTGAACAATTACAACAGTTTATATACTAATAAGTTGGTGACATCGTTATTATTTAATGTTGACTTATTTTGTTTTTTATTTTTAATGGGCTGAATTTTTTTTGCAAAATATTTGAAGATAAAGGTAAGTTTTGGCTGTAACAGCATACTGCCAGATAAGCAAGATTTTGAAGATGAAGTCATATTTTTCTCGTAAACAGCATATTGACAGATCCAATGTTACCATGATTTGCCGAGTTATCTAAAAATGAAAATTGAAATATGCATTTTATTATGGATTAAAATTAAAAATGCATATGAGCCAAAATTAAATGCTTAAAATTTAAAATTAAGTGTTAATTTAGAGTTCTGGCAAGTTATGACTTCATCTTTTACAACCAATAGAGAATGTATAAAAAAATTAACATTGCAGAATTTAACACGATTACATGATGAAGTTTAATCTAAAAAATTATTAGGGAGTTTTAAAAAAAATAATTCATCAATTACTTAGTAAAAATAAAATAGAAAGAAAATTAAAAAAATTTCCAAACTTGCATTTTATATACAGTTAGAGTGTGACGCGAGTTTGGACTTTATGTGCAAAAATGAATGTTAGAATTATTAATTTTTGCATATATATTAATATATATTATTTAATATATTTCGTCGCTAGGTTCAAATCACAGTTTAAAATTAGATGCTATTCGAATCGTAATCTGACACGCCGAATTACAGTGTCCTTCGAATTTTGGGATCATTCGTGATGCAGTACTTTTTGTCATATCGTGATTCGAATTAACACTTACAAATAAGTGTTGTATTCCTCTACATCATCATGATTAATTTCAGCTATTGTGCGATTGCATGCAGACGGTTTCATCTCGTAATATCGTTGTTTTTGGTGTAGCGAAAAAACGGGGAGGACAAGAGAGGGGGATAGCGAGAGGGAGAGGGGGAAGAGGAGAGGGGGAGGAGGAGAGGGAAAGAGTGAAGGTGGGAGAGAAAGAGGGACTGCGTTGCTTTCACATCTCGGAGAAAGTGGAGCGGAACTATCTTGTGTCGAAATAGTATTGGGTTTGGAAAGCTAATATTTTGTATTTGATGAATGTCGGAGCACTATTACACTGCCCAACACCAATTTTGCTGATTTAATTCTAACACCTGTTTTAAGGTAACTTTGGTGTGCTGATTTCAAAAATCACCTTAGTTTTTGCCTATCACGTTATGCCCAATTTTTTTTCTTTTCAAAAAATAAGTTTTTACATACTCAGAATCAGCATGGAAAAGTAAACAATTGTGCAGGGAGTGAACTTTAATATACAATGGTAATATTGACACATAAAGTGATTAAAAGTGTTTAAATAAGCCAAAAATGAATCCATGATCATGACGTCACGCTCACACCTGGGGAAATCACAGATACCCAAGATTTTAATATGTTGTACATGACCTTTAGATTTAATGCACAGATTTGCGTATTTCACAGATAAAATTTTAACAGCAAAACAGCTGTTAACAGGTCTCAAAATTCATCAATTTTGATAAGTGCCCCTCATGGATCACCCAAAATAGACATATTGCATTGCACATTGCACAAAAACCTGATGTGATGGACAAAATCTAAGGTGACTTTTGAAATCAGCACATCAATATTATCCAGAAACAGGTCTTAGAATTAAATCACCAGCAAAAACATTTTTTTGTTGGGCAGTGAATTATTGGTGATTTGATATATAAAACAGGCAATGTTTAGTTTATAAATATCTTCAGTTTTTAGATTTTTTTAAATCGTGGAACATTTTGTCAATACTTTCATTATGCTTGTTAGATTTATAAATTTTCCTAATTATTCCATTTTAGCATGACTGCCACTGGCTGAATTAAATATTGTCGTACACATCCGTAAGCGCTAATGCAGTACTGTACATGTGGGTGTACCACAGCTTAAAATATATGACTCTGAGGACCTGTTTTGGGAGAGCTGTACCTGCTTTTGTAATTACTGTATGTATGCGACTTTGGCTAATTTGTTGCATAGATCTTCAATGAGTTCTTTGTGTTTTTTGAATGAGAGGTGTGCGTCAAGAGTATAATTCCCACGAACTATAGTGATACTGTCATTCCTAATTTTTTTTCTATTACTATCATTGTTATTTTTAGTATTGGTAGTGCTTGGATCTTTTATCGGAAATTCGTGTACGTTAAATAAAGTAAATTTACTGTATTGTGTCTTTCCTCTCGCAGTTTTTGCTACTGAAAAATCTATAGTTATATCTTGCTTTGTAAATTTTTACTTATTATACCAACCGGAAATTAGAGTGAGGTTCTGACAAAAGTATTCTCTTCGCTTCACACGGATTATTCTTCTGGGAGGGAATTCAGATTTGATGGCTCCTCGGATTAAACTGTTCCAAAACTACATAAATTCTATTCTCAGATAATACTTTTAGTTGGACTACGCAAGTTCGAAGACGCTCGATCTGAAATGTATACAAGTATAAAATATACCTATATATAGTGGTTAATTTAGCTCATACAATACATATGCTCCAGCTGAACTGCCAAGCAACTTTATGTAATAAAATACAGACCTGTATTCTGCTTCATTTAAACTTAATTTCAGAGACGAAAGCGGAGAATTATCTTCATTTCTATTCGTGAATGAAAGTCTTAATTAACATTTAACCGACGGCGAATCCTTATTCAATTGGTTCTGCCACTCATGCTCTATTTAATTAATATGAAAGGTTGACAAACATCGCTCTTAATAGGCAAGATTCATTGTGTGAAACTAAGAGCCTTTGCTCGTCAATCACTTTCAAGTGTTTACCTAAATATACTATATAACAAAATATCAATCATAGTATGAAATGGAAATACAGTTCATGTATATCAATACTCAGAACTACACAAACACACCCTCAGACACACACGCGCGCGCGCTGATATATATATATATATATATATATATATATATATATATATAATTTCTGTAATTGATTTACTCGTAGGGAATAATTTAGTCTGAATAAAATCGTCTGGCGTTAGCTAGAACAAAATAGTAAAGTGACGCTGGGCACTAATGGGTTAATATGAAAATCAAAATAAAGTTTCTGAACATCTGTCTTTATTCGCATCTCCAAACTTTTCGGAAACAAAATATTCTCAGATGAAGAAGACGCAGAAGTTGCTGATCTGGGTTTCCATGAAATTATCTTTACTTAATGAATTTTACTTTCTGCAGTAACCACCTGTTATCCGACCTCCAAATAACCGACTTGTCCAGTTATCCGACTTTTCCAATACGTGTATGTACAGTATAAGCCAAGATAGGTTCATTTTCAGCTGTCCGACCTTTGTAGTTCATAAGTCGGTCATCATGCGCATGCTCAGATCGGTTCTTCTCGGATGGTTAGCGTCCTTTGCATTGTAATTCTAGCTAAAACTAAATAAGAACAATATATACCCCTCGCATAATAGCAGTGTGTAATTCCAACAAAACGAAAGAATGAACCAAAAAAGAAGCTGTTGGATGAACAGTAATACTTGTTTAAAAACAGTTTACTAAGGTATCCGATTTTTTCCGACACCCGACCATCTCCAGGTCCCATTATGCTCGGATAACAAATTGTTTACTGTACTCGTACATTCCATTCTGCATTTCTTTATTACATAAACTCAATAAAAGATTTATGCAAGAAAGAATACAAATCCTTAACAGTATTATTTATCTTCGATAACTATTTATTTTCAAAGTGTATTTCTCACTGAGATGCCCACATGATTGGATTATATATCGCGATACTTTATACTTTAACGAAACTTTTTAACATTTTGCTAGCTATACTTCTTACGAACGAACAAAGAGATTGTAGACACCAATTGACCAAGAAAGTACTCCGGGGTGACGTTAAGCAGGAGTCAGAAAGTGGTGGAAATCTCGATTCTCCTGTCACTATTCTCCTTACTTGATGTTTTTTGGTATGTTATGTACCCTGTGAACAGTACAATGTGCTGGTTCTGCTATTGGCCACTCGAGGTGTTCTGGTCCTCTGCCTCATTCACTTTTCATAAACTTTCGCAACATTTGTGGTCTTTACTCAAATTTTCAATCTGTTCAACACCACCTATCCTCCTCTAAACCTCACCTTCTCTTCCTCACTGAAGCTCAGATGTCTGGGACGACTGACAGCAACCCTTTTCCTGTACCCTTCTACTTTCTCTATATTCGATTTCACTCCAAAGGTGGATGTTGCGTATATGTACGCAAAGACCTAACTTGAGCTCGTATTCCCAAACTTGAATCCTTCGAATTCTACACGCTCTGGCTATCTTGCTACGGCTTACATGCCACTATCAAACTAAATACATCTGCGAAGTCTACCTTTCTCCTAATTCTACTGGCTATCCAAAACTCTTTGATTACCTACCTTCCAAAGTGGAATACATTCTATCCTATTCTCCTTTTGCTGATATCTCCATTTTAGATTTCAATGTTCATCACCACCTTTGTATTTCGATTGACACCCAAGGGCGGATCTAGGGGGTAGGGGTCGCCGACATCTGGATCCCCCACCTTAATTTCTTGCAAGTGCCCTATTTGCATGATGTGTATGCCTCTGGAAACAAATTTCTTTTTGTAAATAGATCATGGTTATTTTATTTTATTCAAATTCTATTTTGAGTCTTTATCTGTCTGCATACATCGTACTTCCAAATTTGTAGTTGTAATGGTTTTCATAGGTGCCCTTAGCATTGGTGCAGCCATATCACTATTTTTATCTTCATCTTATTCTGATAGTTCTTTTAATTCGCAAGACATTTGTAATTGTTTGACAATTTTTCTATGATACCTGTTGTACCCAAATTAGATTTTTATTTTGTATCATATTTGAATGAGACTGATCTAATAAAACAAAACAATTGATTTTATACTCGCTCATTGATGGTCTGTTTTAAGAAAAAAAATTTAGTACTGTGCCCTTTTTATTTTAGGGGGGGTGCCCTTTTTTCTTTGGACGCCCCCCATACTGAAATGCCTAGATCCACACTTGACACCCCTGGTGAAATAGCTTACAAATTTTCTATCTTAAATGACCTAAAGCAGATTGAACAGCACCCCACTCGTATCCCTGATCAACTTGGAGATAGGCCAACATTCTGGATTTATTTCTTACCACTCATCCTTCTTACGCTGTCAAACTTTTTTCTTCTTTGGACTCCTCCAAACATAATCTTATATCTGTTTCCTGTCCTAACGCTCCAGTTCGGCATTTGGATCCTCTCAAGAGGGTACTTTGGCACCGCTAGCTGGGAGGCCCTTAGGCAGCACTCCTCGGATTTCCATGGAATAATTACGGCTTCCATGTCCGGGGCTCCTTCGAGTGCATGAATGCATCATGGAGGTGATTTTCTCTGGCATGGAAGCGTACATTCCATATTCTATTAGGGTGTGTCAATTTTAGTAAAGTCAACAATTCAAAAACTACTAATGCTCAAATGATGTCATATTATCTAGCAAACTTAGAAATATCTTTAGTGTTGTTTAAAAAAGCCATTTACCTACTTATATTTGACCATAAAGGTTTGAAATATAACCTAAATATGACTAGCATCGTATATCAATGTGCCATTGATATGTGTGGTCAACTTTGGTTATTTTTGGTGTGCAGTATGGTTTCTAAGTTTCACATAGTCACAAATGCTGGAGTTTTGATTGTGAATGCATGTGTTTTCCCTCCTTTTTGACAATTTTGATTACTTCGTAATGTAAATATTGTGTAACTCAAATTATTCGAAATGTTATGTGTGACCCAAACTTTCTGTATATTTTGATATGATAGATATATGAAATTGTCATTACTTTGAATAATTAAGTCTTGTACCTATAACAACACAACCTTCTATCTGAGCTTATAGGAAGATATTAAGAATTTCAATTAACTTAATTTTATGTAATCATAATCAGTAGGCCTATCTAAATTTCAATGACATTTCTTTTGTTCACAGGTCCACAGGATGAGTCAGAAAGAAATCAGAACCCGAAGCAAATCAAGTTGTCACCCAAGTCATTTGGTGGGGACTGAGAGGGAACTTCCCCCTGCTGAGCTGCTCACAGCCAGAGATCTCCTGAGGTATGGTTTGTTGGGGAGAGAGATGAGTGAGGAAGACAGGGGAATTACCAAGTTAATGACCTGATTAACAACGGCATTGTTCCAGGGCTACTGGCTCAGTGGAGAAAGGCCAACGCTCTATTCACAAGACCTGTAATCAACACTGAGGTCAGGATCAGGGCTAAAGTGAAGGCACTGTGGGATGAGGCAGTGAAGGTGTCCATTGGCAATGTGAAGCTAGAGGTCAAAGATAGGTTCATGATGAAACTGGACAAATTGGTGGATATCCTGACCTGTCACTGTGTGATCAGGAGCTGCAGTGAGCTTGGGTGCAACCCTGTCTGCAACAGTGAGGTTCACATTGACTGCAGCTGCAGGAGCGAGCAGAAGATACCAGTGCAGGAGCTTGCCTTCATTAAAGGTCAGAGGAAAAGGTGGGAAGTGTGGGGGCACACCAGATGGGTCTAGCTGATCACCCTGAGACCAGGAGATAGGAAGCAGTGCTGCAGAGACAGGAGCAGAGAAGGAAGCCGAGGAGAAGAGGAGGAGGAAGGCAGAGGAGTCAGCCAAGAAAGAAGAGTTGAGGGAGGAGTCACTGATGGAGATGGAGTTAGAGGAGACTGGAGATATACTGGAGGAGGCAGAGAGGAGAGAGGAGGACGAAGACTTCATACCAGAGGCTGCGACAACTTCTTCCTTGCCTGTGGCTAAAAGAAGAAATACAACACTAAAGATATCACCAACATAGCTCTGGCTAGCTTGAGACATCACACTGGGCAGAGAGAGACTGCAGAGATTGCCACTGCTGCCTGGATTGATGCTGGTCTTATCACAGAGTTTGACACAGCACTGGTGATTGACCACAACAAGGTGAGGAGGGCTCAGGAGAGACTGACCTAGGAGCTGGTCAAGAAGTTTGATGAAGAAATTAGGGAAAATGGCATCACCTGCATCTTCTTTGATGGGAAAAGAGATGACACCAAAGTGATGATGGAAGCTGTGGGCAGCGACAGGCAGTTTCCTGGCCTCATTAAGGAAGAACACTACATAGTGTGTAATGAACCAGGTGGGAAATACTTGTGGCATTTTGTACCAGAGGAAGCTGCAGAGGAGAGAAGTCATGCTGAGGTCATTGCTGATCATCTGGTGAACTGGCTAAGAGAGAGCGGAGCAGACCAGACCCTTTTGGCCATAGGAGGTGACAGTACTAATGTGAATACAGTAATACCTCGCTTTACGACGCCTCGCTTTACGATACCCCGGGCTTACGAATTTTATTTTAAACGAAATAAAAAAATAAATAAAGTTAAAAAAAACAATATTAAACGTCAAAAATAAATCGTACACGTCAAAAATAAATACATATCGTTCTTATTGCAATGAAAGATCACTTAACATTAGAAGAAGAAGAGGAAGAGGCACCTGATACAACTGAAATCCCTACTCATCCTGTACTAACTCTAAAAGGACTCGCTGAAGGATTTCTTCATCTAGATAAAGCTATCGATATTTTTCAGTCATTGGATCCTAATTTCGAAAGAAGAGAAAAAGTTGCGACTGGTTTAAAAAATGCAGCTGCCTGTTATCGTGAAATTTACAGAGAAAAGAAAAAATCTTCTTTAAAACAAACCACTTTGGATGCATTTTTCAAGAGTCCTCCATCCACGACTGCATCTACAAGTGTCTGAAGGTGCTTCTACGAGTGAGTCAAATAAAAATTAAACTTTCTGTGTCTTTTTACATATATCTTTACTTTGTTTTTCATTTCATTAAACCATTGCTGCATAAATTATCGTTTTATTACCTTTTCTTGCGATTTTTTTTAATAAATTTGTTCCAAGAACGTATCCCTTAATATAACATTAAGCCTATGGGAAATAATGCCTCGCTTTACGATGCCTCACTTTACGATTGGACGCTGGGAACGCAATAATTTGTAAAGCGAGGTATGCCTGTACTGGCTGGGAGGGAGGAGTAATGCATTATGTGGAGGCCAAGCTTAGCAGGAAGTTGGTGTGGATTGTCTGTGACTTGCACACTGGGGAGCTGAGTCTCAGACACCTGGTGACTGCACTGGATGGCAAGACATTGAGCAACAACAAGTGGTCTGGGCCCCTAGGGAAGATGTTAGACACTGCCACTGAGCTGGAGATCAACCCAAACTTCACGAGGATCACTGTTGGTCCTCCTCTACCCCATCTCAGTCAGGAGGTAGTCAAGGACCTCAGCACAGAGCAATCATATGGCTACAGAATCATCACTGCCATCACATCAGAGTTTAGCTCTCCTGGAGATTGGGCCAGTCTGTCACAGTAGGTGGCTCACCACGGCTCTAAGGTTCTGCAGATTGTGGATTTCCAAACATGGGCTGAAGGGTAGGAACCTGAAGAATCTGAGGATAATTGTGGAATTCATAGTGGGAGTCTACATGCGAAACTGGTTCAACATCAAGTTAAATCACAGCTGGATGGAGGGTCCCAGGCATGTACTGTACCAGCTGGAGCTGCTCAGAAGTCAGAAGAAGGAGGTGATAGGAATAGTGATGCCTACAGTGAAGAGATCAGCCTGGTATGCACACTCTGAGGCTGTGCTCCAGGCCATGCTGTGCAGTGAGGTGGAGGAGGAGAGGAGGGAGGCAGTGAAGAGGATACTGGAAATCAGTGGTGAAGGAGATGAGGACACACAGGTAGGAGACTGCAGTGTCAGACCCAGGAAGACTCCTGACATCAACTCAGATGCCACCAAACTCTCGGAGCTTATTGATTGGAATTCTGGCGTGACTGAGCCTCTTCTGACCTGCTCCCTCACCACTGCTGCAATCAAGGAGTTTCTGGATAGACCAATGGAAGTTCCTGCATGGCCCTCACACACACAGTCAGTAGAGAGGTGTGTAAGGATGACAACTGAAGCAGCACAACATGTTTACTCACAAGAGAGGCGGGAGGTGTACATCAGTGGCCAGTAGGGAGCTCATGTCCAGGAACAAGAGCAAGGCAGACATGGCAGCCTTGGCAAAAAGTTCAAGAAACATATCTATATTTCTAAGTTTTAATATTGAAATACAATCAAAATATCTTTAATTGTATGTAATGTATGTAAAATGTAGTTATATACCGTGTGACCACAAAAATTGTCCCTGTTTTTAATCGCTTATTACTCAGTCATTATTGCAGCTTCACAAATGAACTAAAAAGCATTCGAAAGAGAACATTTTAAAGTTTTAATTTATTCTACATGTGTTCAAAGTGACGTCCCCGGACATTCTTACATTCACACAACGGGAAAGGAAGTTATTTATACATTTTCCAAACGCTGCATCAATGGATGTACACTCTTACCACCGCTTGCTTTAATTCTTCGATAGAGGATAGCTCTTGCCTGAATACTTTGTCCTGACAAATCCCAAGAGAAAAAAGTCCATAGGTGATAGATCGGGAGATCTTGCGGGCCAGGGAAAACTGCGAGCGATGAGAAATGAATCTTTGTTCAAAAATCTTGTAAACATTCCAGTGATTGCCTAGTTGTGGGCTGTTGCTCCGTCTTGCTGAAACCACTGTTACTGCAGTTTTCTTGTTCAAAAACAGTGTTCAGCATTTACATATCTTCTGAAGTTACTGAAAGTGGTCTCCTTGTCTGGTCCTCAAAAAAGTAAGGACCATAAACCTTGCTGGTACTCAAACCACACCAGACAGTAACTTTTGGTGAATGCAGAGGTTCCCAAGTGTATATTTGGCTTGTTTTGTGACCAACAACCGGTAATTCTGTCTGTTGATGAACCCATTGAGATAGATGTGGCATTCATCACTGAATATTATGTCACTAATCTTATCTGGTTTTGTTCAATTATTGTTTCAATGCGTTCACAAAACATCAAACGACGCTGGTAGTCTTGTTCGCTAAGCTGTTTGCAAACACATAATTTTGAATGACTTCATTCTCAAATCCAACGTGATTATTTTCCGAAGCTCTCCCGTTTGATTCCTGTCACAGCTGTGATAGCGCCTCACAGATTTCTTGTTGTCCGTTTCAAGCTGATTTGCGCTGAATCAATGTTTTCAGCGGTTCGCACACACCTTTGCTGCGCCCAGAGTTGCCTTTATGCATGTCTTGATTGAGCCGTGATGTTTCCATTTTGCGAAAATCCTGCCAATCGTTTTAGGATCTATGGTCCTTTGCTGACCGTATTGTCGTCTGAAAGACCGTTGGGTGGCAACTACCGAGCCATGTTTGATCATCTCTTCTGCGATTGAAACACGTTGCAATGTCCGACAAATAACCCATGATTGTGGTGGATAAAAACTGTCATTTTTTTATAAGTACTGATTTTGTATCCAGGATATCGAAAAAAAAATAAAAACTTTAAAATGTTCTCTTTCGAATGCTTTTTATTTCATTTGTGAAGCTGCATAATGACTGAGTAATAAGCGATTAAAAACAGACAATGTTTGTGGTCACACGGTACATAAAAAAAAATACTTGCAAAAATTCTGATTTTCGTAAACTTCAACTTCAAATATAAGTAGCTAGGAGTGGTGAAATCTGGATTTTAAAGCCATATTTCGATTGAGCACATAAAAATGCATCATTCGGTCGCTAGTAGTCTTGAAAATCTCAAGATTTCACCTGCTCCCTAAAATGGGACAACACCCTAATATTCTATTCCTACTGTTAATGCGGAGAATATTGGTTTAAATTTGCTTGTTCTAATACTATCCGTAACAAAGAGGAGGCTTTCAAAGGTACTTCCACCATCCAACTCCTAACTTTCTCAGCTTATATTATTGCCGAAATATGCAAAATCTCTTCTTCGACTCAACAAAGATTCTTCACCAGACAAAAATGTGAAAACCTATCCAACTGTAATTCTTCTTGCTCTTTCTGACACCTAGTCAGGAACCTCTCCAACAACTTTACTACTTCTTCTTTCTATCCTCTATTCCATTCCGAAGGCTCAGTTGCCGTCTCTTCTACTGACAAAGCTGAACTCTTCGCTCAAACTTTCGTTGGCAACTTAAACCTGGACGATTCCAGTGCTGTTCCTCCTTCTGACTTAATTATTTCTGAAATTAGCATATCTTCCAAAGATGTTCTTTCTTCTCTCCCTGTGCCGCAACTCTAGGAAGATGTGCGGTCTTCATGGTGTCCCTCCTGTTGTTCTTAAGAACTGTGTCTCTGTGCTGGCACCGTGCCACGGCAAACTCTTTCGTCTTTGTCTCTCATCTGGTAATTTTCCGTCATGCTGGAAATACGCTATCATTCAGCCTGTCCCAAAGAAGTGTGACCGCTCTTAACCGTCCAACTATCGTCCACTTGCTTTGATATCTTGCCTTTCAAAGTTTTGAATCTATCCTAAATATTTTTGTATATATCTCTGACTCTTGTTCATCCTGCTTTTGGAATTTCAGTGAAACATTTGCTACTGCATCAGACAGTACTGATGCATCGGACAGTAACAAATCCTTAATTTCCAAACTACCCTCCTTCGGTTTCTATCTTTGTATCCGTACCTTCATCTGTAGTTTTCTGTCTGGCCGATGTATAGATGCGATTGTAGATGGCCACTGTTCTTCTCCTGAAGCTATTAATTGTGGCGTTCCTCAGGGTTCTGTCCTATCACCCACTTTTTCTTTTTATTTATCAATGATCTATTAAGTCGCACTTCCTGTCTATCCACTCCTATGCTGATGATTCCACCCTTCACCTTTCCACCCGCTTCACAAAGCGTCCCTCTGAACAGTCACTTCATGATTCACGTGGAAAGGCTATGAGCACCTGACCTCTAACCTTTTTACTATCTCTGATGGGGCAGAGAAAACCTTGTGGCTTTCAATGCCTCAAAAATTCAGTCCCTCCATCTGTCTACTCGTCACAGTCTTACACACGACTATTCCCTTACCTTCAACAACAACGCAACTCAATCCTTCCTCTTCTCCTAACATTCTTGGTGTTTCCTTTTCTCGTGATCTTTCCTGGAATGATCATATATGTAAAAATGAACAATGAATAATTCTTATATTCCTATACTATCTTATTCTTTCATGAAATTCTTATATTCATTTATATAGTTCTTGTATCCATTTTTAAAATTAATGTGTTTATATGGTTCATGTATTTATATAATCCTATATATTCGTATATATTTAACTTTATATAATACCTATATTAATCTGTATGTACGTGTATGTATTCATTTTTACATAAGGACCAAAATCGCCTAACCCGAGTTTGGATAAAATTTTTGATTTGCTTTCTACTTTGCCAAATAATTGGTGACTTGACTTTTTAAAATCTCTTAATAATTTTTTTTAGATTTCGCTTAATAATGAATCCTGCTTAAGCTTTGCAATGTTCATATTTTGTATACATTCTCTCTTCGTATAAAAGATGAAGTCACATCTTGCCTAAGCATTTAATTGTAAATCTTAAACCTTTAATTTTTACTCATATGCATATTTTAGTGCAAAGATGCATAGTTCAATTTCCACTTTTAGTTAACGTGGCAGATCATGATAGCATCAGATCTGAAAATACGCGGTTTAAGATAAAAATATGGCTTCATCTTCAAATATCTTGTTTATTCGTTTAAACCTTACCACAGCTAAAAGATTTACTATATTTTCAAATATTGTGCAAAAATAACGCAGCCTTTTCAACATTTAACAATAATGATGTTAGCAGTTTTAGGGTATATAAACCTAAGTAAAATCTTCCATATGTCATTCAGAATTAGACTTAGAGGCTGAGCACTACCTGTACATTTTAGCAGTAAATTACAGTAAGAGAAAGTCTTTATCTTCTCCTTCGAGCCTTGCTTCCTTCAGAGAACTCAGTCATTAAAATAGAGAAAAATAATTCCCCGATACGTTACAAGAAGAATCGGGGAACCTTCAGAGAGCTCTACAGAATCCTCCGATCCACTATAAGAAGGACAGAGCGTAGTATAGAAGAAACTACTGCGAGTAACAAATCCGTTGCTGCCACCTAACCAGAACCCCCATCGACTTCGAACCAACCAAGGCCATAGACGCAGGGGTTAACAACTGGCGACCTCTGCATCCAGGATTTTTCCAGTCTTCCAGACCCTGGAACTAGAACCAACACCCAGTTGACCGGCGTGTCACGACTTCCAGTTCGTCACATCCACCTTTGAATCGGTGCGTCATGACTCCAAGTTCTCCACGCCTAGTTTTCATCCAAGAACAAGTGGCCAACAAGACATGTCTTCAGGACACGTCTCCAAGGATTTCGCCGTAGGAATCTTAAGTACAAAACTCTTTTTTTTAAATAATCTCTAAACATTTGAAAAGTCAGTATTATTAACAGTTAATCATTAGTATTGAGCCATAATTAGCAAAAAACACTGAACATTCCATACACCAATGATACATTTCTTTTTAGTAAAACCGAGTTATTTCCACTATTACACCGGTCTGCATGAAAATCAATTTCTTTATTTTGAGTTGTCATTCTGAAGCAGTTCGCTGCGCTGAATTAAAAAATGCTACCAGTTTTTTCTGTCACCACAGTTTTAAATTATTAGCAAAACAATTTTGGGACGTTTTGTAATTTTTTACCTTTTTTATCTTTAATTAATTTCGTTTTTTCATATTTTTCAGATAGATAATGCTAACATTACGTCTTTAAAATTTTAATAATGGCTTCTAGAGGATGTACCCATAGTCCAGACATATTTTGTTATATTTGTGGTCGGTATGTTGTTGTAAAACAAAGGACAAATGTAACGACCTTATTAAGAGAGCTTATCATGCTTATTTTGGAATTAAATTAGGAGATCAAGACAAAAGTTGGGCTCCACACAAGGTTTGTCTTACGTGTGTTGCGGCACTAAGGAATTGGAGCAAAGGTAAAAAGAAAAGTTTGCCATTTGGGATCCCTATGGTATGGCGCGAGCCTAGAAACCATACCGACGACTGCTACTTCTGTTCTTGCAATGTTAAAGGTTATAATGCAAGAATAAAGAGAGCCTTCAATACCCAAGTCTTCCATCTGCAATAAGGCCGGTACCCCATGGTCCAGAAGTTCCCCGCCCACCCGAGAGTCTGGATCAATACAATTCAGATTCTGATTCAGCTCCAAATCCAAACAATGATGATGTTTATGAAAAGCCAACAGCTGACCGAGATCCTCCTAAACCATTAACCCAAGCCGAACTAAATGACTTAGTCAGGGATTTGAATCTGCGGAAGGACTCTGCAGAACATTTGGGGTCTAGATTGCAAGAGAACAATTTATTGGCATCCGACACATACTTCGCTTGGTACAGAAAGAGTAAGTAAAGAAGGTAAATATATTTTGTTTCTTTCAGTTATTTTTTTATTCTTTCATAAACAAGCAATATGCTTGTCCAAGAGCTAGGAGCTATTTAATTCTGCTTTAATTAGGTTTTACTCTATCACCTAAAGATTTCGTGCTACAAGGGGTGTTGTAATACCTCATCTGTCCCCAAATGTTAACCACCCATTGATGGGAGGGGAGAGTATTTTGCTGGGAACGGGACTGGTTGTTATATATATTTACCTTACATTATTATGTAAGCGTTACTGTAGTCTATAACAACAAAATTTATGGTTTAGCATGTGCAATCCAATGTTGGTCTCGATAAGATGGTTCACATTTGGGGATAAATGGGGGATTTATGACACACCCTGTAGTAAGAAAACCATACGTGATAGGGAAAACTAACTATATTTTTGAGATCAGCGCACTCAAATTATATAGAATCACCAACTAGTTTGTAAAAATCGATCGACAAGTTTTCAAATGTGTACTGGTGTTATAGTTAGTAAAGTATAATTTTATTAATGTACCAAGCAAGTATTACATACCTTCACGTACATTCGAGTGAAATCTTGTTTACATTTTTATTATTATTTTGTTTACAATCTTTTCAAATTTTCCCCTAGTTAGGCAAATTATTGTGCATTTATTTAATGTGTATTTTTTTAGATAGAGTAGTTAGGAAAACCACTAAGTGATCATTCCAAATTAAGATCGGTCAAGCAGACCAAATTAGAACACATTAATAGTACCTTCACATATGAGCGATTCAGACGGTGCGCTTTCTGACATCGAAAATTTCCCTACACCCATTTTTCCACCTACCCGCGCCCTTCAAACATACTCCCAAACACAAACTTCAGATCCAGTACAAGCCAATATGTCTCAAACCCCCGCCCCAGCATACATTAACTTAGGTAGACTAGTAAACCTTCCCCATACTGTAATTTTTAAGGGGACCATAGATAATCATTTGTTGAACCACGCGTAAGACCTTGGATTGAGTCTTTAGACAACATTTCTTACGCGAAAACATCACCGATGATGATATAAAGATTAGGGAAGCAAAAAGTTTATCGACCCTAAAGAAGGGAATGCTCATGACACAGTCACCTACGTCCCATCAATTAGCGAAGCTACAACATGGGACAATTTTAAACAAAACTTACTTGCACAACCCTTAGCCACGTTAGAAGCAGTCTTCCAAGCTAAATGGAAGAAAGAGGAACATGAAGATTTAAATAATTTTATTACACGAACACATAAACTGTAGGAGAAGCCCTCCGAGCCGCAGAAAATGCGTGTGGCATTACTTTCACTTCAAAACAAAGAAATCTAATAGTAGCAACGACCATTTACCAAAACCTACCCGGAGCACCTAAAAAAAAGTTTCAGAGTTTTTAAATGTTGACAAACCTGTAAGTGTAGCCATAAATAAAACACGGGAACATTACCCAGATTTAGCAAACCAGAACTACCGAAAGGGTAGAGAAACCCCGTACATTACATTCAGCAGCAGCAACCACAACACCAACAGCAACACAACAACCCTATAAATCGAGGCCAATGCAGGGAACACACCCCAGAAACAAGCCCCCCAAACCCAGAATACACGCCCTCCTCCACAGTGTTTTAACTGCGATAGCTTTGGGCACATGATAAGTCAGTGCAATTATCCCTCTTATTGCTCCCACTGTCACGAACATGGTCATCGCCGTGGCGATCGCCAAAAGTGTGCGATAAAGCCCCTGCAGGGTATAGCCCCACTTTCAGAAATCGAACCACCACGTTCCCAAAAGTCCTCCAATCCCCAGAAACCAGTCCATTCCCAGCCTCAGTCGAACCACCAACCAAATAGATTACGACCACAGGGTCAATCACACTATTACCCCATGTACAAACCCCAGTACAATCAGCAAGGTCAGATAGTTCGGTACGTAGAAGTACCCGGAGGAATCATTTTCCCCAGAGTACAGTTTTCAAGAACACCCTCCAGCGTATGGTGATCCCGTAGAATATGACCCAGGTCCTCCCATAGGAGAAAATTCGAGCCCTTTTTTAGACCCTACATTGGAGGCAGCAGTTCAACCTCCTCCCTCCTAAATCACAGTAATGAACCCAGATACACACACAAACTCACTATCAGGATAATAGGTGCGGACCTCCTAGATTTAATAATAAATTGTAGCACTGATAACCAAGATTTAACTGCTCTCCTAGATACAGGAGCACACGCGACGTTAATTAAAAAACAATGTGTAGATGAATTACTAGAGAGTACAGATTACAAATATGAAATTAAGTCAACCTCCTGTCAACTCAGAGGAGTTACGGGCACACCCATACCTATATACGGAGAAATTGAATTATATTTAGAAGTTGAAAACGCGGTATACCCCGCGAAATGTTGTATAGTGGACATAGTCGCCACCTTTCCGACAGATATCCTACTAGGTATGGATCTTTTTAACCGGAATCAATGGGAAATTTACCCAGCCGGAAAGTTAGTAAAGTGTCGAAATAGAACACGCGATCTCCGTGAGAATAACAGACAGCTTAATGCTAATAGAATTAGTTCAGTTCAGATTTCCGAAAGAAATAGGAAACCCCCTCCACTTGATAGCAGTTCAAGTCAGTTGCATCCAGAGGGACAACCGCTCCAGAAATCAGACCCCAGTAATCAGTTCCAGTTGTTGAATCCAGTTGGATCAACACAGTCAGTTTCCAGTCAGTCAGTTTCCAGTCAGTAGTTCCAGTCAGTCAGTTTCCAGTCAGTCAGTTTCAGTCAGCCAGTTTCAGTCAGCCAGTTTCAGTCAGCCAGTTTCAGTTCAGCCAGCTTCAGTTCAGCCAATAAGGCAAATTTTAGTCGCCGAACCAGAGTCAGATTCTCAATTTTTCATATGCCCTACCGAGCATATAACAGTAGCACCTTATGAGAAGATTGTTTCCTAGCAAAAGTAGTCGACAGTCAAGGAAAATTATTAGAGTCAGAGCGTACTCTGATTACAGAGAAAAGTAATTTCAAAAGAGATGTTCTTATTGCCCAAGTCCTTAGTCAGAGTCAGAATTCAGCTATCCCTGTTGTTTGTTTAAACAAAGGAAAAAGCCCTAGAATTAACTTCAAATCAGAAAATAGGAACTGTTTCCACAGTAGAAATAGATTCAGATTTCCCCACCAGTACGATAAATCGTGTTTCCAGTTCCTTAGAGTTAAATCCTTCAGTATTAAAAGAAGAATATAAGAAATGTCTGGAGCACTCCCTTCAGGAGTCACCAGCTTTACAGGATCCCAAACTAATGGAATCACTTCTCGATTTCCTGATAAGAAATAGAGATGTGATTGCCCTAAAAGGAGATCCTCTGGGCCGAACTAATTTGGTCCCTTTTGAAATCAAGTTGGAACCCAATTCCAAACCCATTTTCATTCCTCCCTATCGGGTTCCACATTCCCAATTAGTCACTATTGAGGAACACATCACGGACATGTTGGAGCAGGATGTCATTCAGCCTTCAGCTAGTCCCTGGTCCGCTCCTATGATTTCGTCTCCAAAAAGGACGGAACATCTCGCCCTTGTATAGATTTTAGACGCCTGAACACATTACCATCCCAGACCGTTTCCCTATTCCAAACATGCAGGAAACAATTCTGAACGTAGGGAAAGCTAACTTCTTTTCATCCCTCGATTTAGCATCGGTTATTGGCAAATGGAGGTCAGTCCCGAATCTCGGGCATTGACTGCTTTCTCCACTAACCGAGGCCATTACGAATTCCAGGTTTTACCTTTCGGAGTCCGAAATGGGCCTGCTAATTTCTCTAGGTTGATGAATATAGTCCTTTCCGACCTATTAGGTGTCGAAGCTCTCGTTTATCTTGACGATATTATCGTTACAGTTCGGACATAAAAACACACTTTCAACGTCTTCAGAATGTGCTATCACGCTTGAGAAAAGCACACCTTAAACTGAACTTGCAAAGTGCAACTTTTTACAAGATCCCTGGTATACCTAGGATTCCTACTATCATCCACAGGAATTAAACCTGATCCAGCCAAACTCGAAGCCTGGAAAGGTACCCTGTACCCAAAACCATCGACGACGCCCGTGCATTTATTGGTTTTGTCGGATTCTATCGGAATTTATCCCCCAATTTTCAAATATTGCTAAACCCATTACTAATTTGTTCCAGAAAAATTCTAAATTTAACTGGGAATCCGATCACCAACATGCCTTTGAAACTTTAATTGGTAAACTAACCTGTCATCCCATCCTACAATATCCTGATTACACAAGACCCTTGTCATAGCCACAGATGCTTCCTCCTATGGACTAGGAGCCGTCCTATTACAGGACGTAGATGGTGTGGAATTACCCATTGCTTATGCCAGTCAACTTCTCTCTGCACCTCAACGGAATTATTCCACTACGGACCGAGAGGCCCTAGCGGTATATTGGGCTTTGAAAAAATTCCGAAATATCGTCTATGGCTACGATGTAACCATCAAGACTGACCATAAGCCACTCACGTACCTCTTCAAGGACAAGCTACTTGAAGGACGGTTGAGTAGATGGGCTCTGTTGATTCAGGACTTTGCGGCAAAAATCGTATACAAACCGGGAAAACTTCAAGTTATTCCAGACGGATTGTCGAGCTCAAGCCCGACGCCCAAGTGAATAAAATAGGAATTCTTCCTGTGTTCGACTACGAGTGTCTGCAATACTCCCAACAACAGGACCAACACACCCAAAACCTTCGGGCGCGCCTGGAACAAAAGGAACCATCGAAGGTAAAAGAACAGTACAACCTCAAAGATGGCTCGTACATTTTCGGAACGAAGATGGAAACGACCTCGTGGAGATACCAAAGGATCTCGTCGATATAGCCATTGGACTTTGTCACGACTCACCTTTGTATGGACACATGGGGCCGGATCGCACCATCAAGAGTCTTTTGGAGCGATACCACTTTCCCGAATGAACAGAAGGTACATACATCGCCGAATGTCCGTCGTGTTTAAACATAAGGGCAACGTACCATCCACAGCTCCGATGCATAAATATCCAGTATGCCAAAGGCCCTGGCAAAGAACTGGAATGGATATACTGGGACCATTTCCCAAAACATCAAAGGGAAATCAGTACATCATTGTGTTTACGGACCACTTCTCGCGTTACAGCGAAGTAGCCGCCATTCCAGACCAGACCTCGGAAACTGTGGCAGAGCCCTAGTGGAACGCGTCATCCAAAATCATACCACTCCTTCCATCCTAATCTCGGATAACGCCCTTAGTTTCACTTCCAAACTGTTCGAGTCACTCTGTAACATGTGTAAAATTAAAAATACACACATTGTGGCATACCATCCGCAGGCAAACGGCTTAGTGGAAAGGCACAATCGAAAGATCTTAGAAGCCCTGCGCCACGTTGTCGATGCATCCCCCGTAAATGGGAACCCCTCATTTCGTCCTATATCACTACGACAAGCGTCTACCTTTTGATTTGCCCGACCAAATCGACCCGGCAGTTCTAACATCTTCCGAGATGGCAGAAGCAAATCAGTAACTAGCTGAACGATCTTTCAAGATTTTTGACATAATCCGCTATGTCCTAGACCAACGAAACTAACAGATGGAGCAAGAGAAACATAGGCGTCATCCCCGTCAACGGACTATAATCGTCGGTATGCGATGTTATCTGAAGAGCGTGAAACCGCCAAGTGCTCATCGCAAATTATACCCAAAATGGGATGGCCCATATAGGATTATGAAAAACCTCGGAAAAAATCGTTATGAAATCCTCGACCTCCGGGATCATTCCAAACTAAGGATCATTCACGCTGACAATTTGAAGATAGCTGCCGAACAACACCTTCCCAAAAAACAGCTGCCAGGCTTTCGAGCCGCCTATCCTTCGAAAGGTCAAGGTATTAACAAATCAAGCACGGATCAAAAAACTGAAGTGGTCACCGCGGGAACCGCTACCCGTGACGAAGATTGGTACCTCGTAATACCACCAGTACTCGAGCCAATCTCTGAACAAGAGGAGATCCCAGAACCAAGAGTCCCATCGGACCCAGACCCTGGAGAAACTCCTTCGAGAGGATCACTCAGTGGAACTCCACCATCTCCTCCAACTCCACCATCTCCTCCAACTCCACCATCTCCTCTGTCACCACCTTCACCGATTGATGATCGACGCACGGACCCTACATACCGCCCGCAAATGCATCAACCACGTGAACTAGAACCTTCACATAAGAAACGAACCCGCTCAGAATCCGAGCTTAACGGTCGACCCCCACTGCCACCAAAACGAGGCCGACCCCTTCGTCCACAAACAAGTATCCACACGGCCACCCCTAGCTCCGTATAATCTAAGGCGTAGAAATGAATAAAATTGTTCCCCTTATAATTTTCCAAATTATTTACTCTTGTAGCCCTAGCATTAAAATTTCTACCGGAGTTGTTATAGAAAAGCTTGCGGAAAGTAAATTTTTGAAAGGACACGCGGAACTTTTTATCAATTTGCAACCCCCTGTTAGAATCTAGATCAATCTCCTTCAGATACAAACCCAATTAAAAGTGTTTGAAAGTAAAGTTCAGGGTTCTGTTATGAATGTCCAGGGAACAGATCAGATTAGTCGCGTTCTGTTAGAAAATACCTTCGAAAATATTCGAACCACAGCACGCACCCTATCAGAAATATTAGCATTACCATGGATACAAACTGGAACTCAAAACTCGGAAAAAATTAATCAAAGAAATAAAAGGGGACTGATAGATATAGGAGGAAAAATATTCAAGGGTTTATTCGGATTAGCAACCGAAGAAGATATTAAAAGAATTGAACTCATATTGAATCTCTTCGCACGAAATCAGCAATATAATGGACACATGTTAGAACAAACTATTAGGTCACTACACGAAAACAATCGCCTCCCTCCACGTCCTTTCAGATAGATTCACATACCTTGAATCCATGTTAACTCAATACAAAGAACACAAAAGATATCTAGAATTGATAGAAATAATTAACCTACAAGTAACCCTAATCGATAAATATTTACAGCAAATAATTACGATTCATTCCAAGGTTTTGCGTGCAACCCAGCTAGCTCATGGAAAAATCACTCTTCCTACACTAATACCATGGGAAACACTTCAGTCCTTGATTCACACCGCCCAGACACAATTAAAATTATCACCCATATTCCTACTCAACCATACTAATTACCCCCAATTTCTAGAATATACCTATACTGTACATGCACCACGCCCCTACACATACCTCATATTTGTACCATTTTTCGATGTACTCACTTATGACGTATATAAATTTCACCCTTTCCCAACACCCTACCAAAACAACTCTAAAGTCTATCGATTGTATTTACCCACCGTACCACCTTACCTTTTCCTCACCAAAGATCTGTCATCCTATTCTATGATGTCAGATAGCGACGTCCGGCATTGCTGATTCCCGCAAACAAATAAACAACTCGTTTGCCCTCCACTCAAACCAGTCATTCTTCCAACTACTAGGTCTTGCTTTATCGACTTAATTCGTGACCGGCATGTCCCGGTATGTTCATTTGGAAAATTTCATTCCTCTAAAACCGTCCAACTACGAATTGGACTAGACATCTGGGTTTCTTTCGCGAACAGGACTGCCGCTACTCTCGAGTGTTGGTCAAATTATTCCCTCATCACAATCCCTATGGTTATTCGGCTATCAATTGGTTGCTTCTTGCGTTCAAAAATCTTCCAAATATACAACTCGTACAAAGTTACCATTAATAACTCATACCCCTTCCCGTCGCAAATTAAATTTAAACCCGTCATAGAGATCTTAAATCTCTCCATGAAACCTGTAACCATCCTACCCGAGCTACATGACCCTGAATTAGGCTGACCATATTTCCTTGAGACAAAAACGGGACATTGGGATGGCAAAAAAGGGACGGGGTTATGTAATATTCTGTATTCATGAAAAAGTAAGTACATAAACCGGGACAAAATTGACATTTTTATTAAAACGACGGGACGGCCAGGAAATATAAAACAAACGGTACTGTCCCGTTCAAAACGGTACGTATGGTCAACCTACCCTGAATGGAATGATCAATTGAGTCGTTTTAAAATTTCAGATAATAACCAGAATAACCTCTTACAAATACTACAACCTGTAACAATTTTTTTCAACATCTGTCGTTAGTATCATTATCGTATGTACTATTATCCTCGGCATATTTGTAGTGAAAAGATCGTTCTGGGAACAAAGGAAAACAAGAGACACCGAACAACGTGAAACTATTTATGCACACGACCAAGAGTGCGTACCCAGACCACGTGCACTAGACTTAACCACCCGACTTATGTTGTGTATATAAACCTGTATTATAAAACCCATTGTTATCATCTAGTTAGTATTAGTTAGGATGTTCTATTGTCTTAACATCATTCTAGAGGGGAGAGCCCTGTAAAAATGAACCATGAATAATTCTTATATTCCTATACTATCTTATTCTTTCATGAAATTCTTATATTCATTTATATAGTTCTTGTATCCATTTTTAAAATTCATGTGTTTATGTGGTTCATGTATTTATACCGTGTGACCACAAAAATTGTCTCTGTTTTTAATCGCTTATCACTCAGTCATTATTGCAGCTTCACAAATGAACTAAAAAGCATTCGAAAGAGAACATTTTAAAGTTTTAATTTATTCTACATGTGTTCAAAGTGACGTCCCCGGACATTCTTACATTTCACACAACGGGAAAGGAAGTTATTTATTACATTTTCCAAAACGCTGCATTCAATGGACTGTACACTCTCTACCACCGCTTGCTTTAATTCTTCGATAGAGGATGGCTCTTGCCTGAATACTTTGTCCTTGACAAATCCCAAGAGAAAAAAGTCCATAGGTAATAGATCGGGAGATCTTGCGGCCAGGGAAACTGCGAGCGATGAGAAATGAATCTTTGTTCAAAAAATCTTGTTAAACATTCCAGTGATTGCCTAGTTGTGTGGGCTGTTGCTCCGTCTTGCTGAAACCACTTGTTTACTGCAGTTTTCTTGTTCAAAAACAGTGTTCAGCATTTCTACATATCTTTCTGAAGTTACTGAAAGCGGTCTCCTTGTCTCTGGGTCCTCAAAAAAGTAAAGACCATAAACCTTGCTGCTACTCAAACCACACCAGACAGTAACTTTTGGTGAATGCAGAGGTTTCTCCAAGTGTATATTTGGCTTGTTTTGTGACCAACACCGGTAATTCTGTCTGTTGATGAACCCATTGAGATAGATGTGGCATTCATCACTGAATATTATGTCACTTAATCTTATCTGATTTTGTTCAATTATTGTTTCAATGCGTTCACAAAACATCAAACGACGATGGTAGTCTTGTTCGCTAAGCTGTTGCAAACACATAATTTTGAATGACTTCATTCTCAAATCCAACGTGATTATTTTCCGAATGCTCTCCCGTTTGATTCCTGTCACAGCTGATAGTCGCCTCACAGATTTCTTGTTGTCCGTTTCAAGCTGATTTGCGACTGAATCAATGTTTTCAGCGGTTCGCACACCTTTGCTGCGCCCAGGGTTGCCTTTATGCATGTTCTTGATTGAGCCGTGATGTTTCCATTTTGCGAAAATCCTGCGAATCGTTTTAGGATCTATGGTCCTTTGCTGACCGTATTGTAGTCTGAAAGACCGTTGGGTGGCAACTACCGAGCCATGTTTGATCATCTCTTCTGCTATGAAAACACGTTGCATGTCCGACAAATAACCCATGATTGTGGTGGATAAAACTGTCATTTTTTTATAAGTACTGATTTCGTATCCAGGATATGAAAAATTAAATAAACTTTAAAATGTTCTCTTTCGAATGCTTTTTATTTCATTTGTGAAGCTGCAATAATGACTGAGTAATAAGCGATTAAAAACAGGGACAATTTTTGTGGTCACACGGTATAATCCTATATATTCGTATATATTTAACTTTATATAATACCTATATTAATATGTATGTACGTGTATGTATTCATTTTTACATAAGGACCAAAATCGCCTAACGCGAGTTTGGATAATTTTTTTGATTTGCTTTCTACTTTGCCAAATAATTGGTGACTTGTCTTTTTAAAATCTCTTAATCATTTTTCTTAGATTTCGCTTAATAATGAATCCTGCTTAAGCTTTGCAAAGTTTATATTTTGTACATTCTCTCTTCGTATAAAAGATGAAGTCACGTCTTGCCTAAACATTTAATCGTAAATCTTAAACCTTTAATTTTTACTCATATGCGTATTTTAGTGTAAAGATGCATAGTTCAATTCCCACTTTTAGTTAATTTGGCAGATCATGATAGCATCAGATCTGAAAATACGCGG
>JAJOZX010004483.1:190000-395022 GCA_023014485.1 Bathynomus jamesi
TTTTCTTCGCATCCAAAGCGGTAGCAATCTGAGACAATGCATTCGAAGATTCCACATCCTCAACTGATTGTTTGGCGGTCATAACATCGTCGAGCAGGTCACAAGCTTCTTTATGGAGGTCATGAGGAGTTCCATCTTCATTACGAGGGAAAACGTCTGCGACTAGTAAGGTACTAAGAGCTGCATCTACTATCATATGACCACGTATCGCTCTTGAAACAGCTTTTCCAGACATCATGTGTTGCACGACATTTGGTCCGTATATTTCTTGAAGTACTTCAGACAATCCTGAACCATTCATAAGAGTACCGACTGCTCCCAAAAGATTCATCAGAGTGTGAAATGATGGGAAGGAACGTGATCGACGCCACACCTGGATGTGAGACACTTGATCCACCGTGAATTGCCTGCATTGTTCCGGACCAACTTGGACCTGATCTTTCTGCTGAAGATATCTGCCAGAGAAGACTAAGTCGACTTATGGTGGCAGTGGGTACTGGAAGTTCGCGGAATGAGGTGTCCCTCAACATGCTTCTCGCGTGTCTATATTCCCTAATGTCAACGGTTGCAATCTTCTCAATGTCATTGTCACCAACATTACGCCTGTGAATAGAAGGGTGGATCTTGATCTTCGGAGTTATTGCGGCAATCATACCCATTCCATGAAAGGTATTCTTCCCATCCAAAGTGCAGACATCATGATCGACGTTATCTGCTGCTAGAAGGACTGCAGTGTTTTCATCAACAGTAAAAGAGCCAGACCCACTTGCCAGCGCCGCGTTTCTTTCGAATCTTGTTACTTCTGCATACGACGAACAGTAACCCAGCTGATGGAGAACGTCAATAAGGTACCTTGACCTAAAGTTGTGGTGTAGCTGAACCGACAAACCGATCTGTAGTGGACATAGTAATCCTCTAGGACGGGTTGCTTGCATAATGCTCTGCCCAATTGCACCTATTTTTCTTGAAGCATCCTGTCCCGCAAATGCTTTTGATAATAGCAATTTCAGACTGTTGGGAATGTAATCAAGAACACTTTCTGCAGTGATGTCATTTGGAGATGGATACACATCTTTTCTAGGCGAGTCGACAGACTTGATATCACTTCTGATTATTTTTGCAGCAGCTTCTACTAGGTAAATCTTCTGTAGCTCTATATCTATATCACATTCTTTCGACTTTTTGTGATAATCTATAAGAATTTCATTAGCTGTCTCTCGTAGTGTTACTACATCTGCCTTCCCACTTTCACCTGATATTATGATCTTGTCTCCGTAACGTTCTAAAAGCTTTCTCTTCATGTGCCTGCGTTCGTAGACAGAGCTCTGACTTCCTTGAAGATATTCCTCCATTTTGGAAATTAGGTCTCCAATCAACAGTTGTTCATCATCATTCTCTTCCAGGTAAGCACAGGTCTGAAGGAATGCTTGGTGTTGCTCTTCATTAATTGGTCTCCCTTTCTTCGAATCATGATCGTCGGAGGAGTATGCGCGAGGAATGTTTTTTCCACTTCGAAAATTTACGCTGCAGGTGTGATGGTAGACACAATCTGCAGCAGGAAGATCACGAAGATAATACTCAAGACGGCCTTTTACATTAAACGACCATTCATCGCAGCGGCTTTCACAGCACCTTTTTATGGTTTCGGAGAACTCTGTAGTTCTTATTTTGACATGCTCTGATTTTGGTTTGTGTTTGGAAAAAAAGTCCACAAAGGTATCACAAAACAAACAGTGAGTAGCACTGGAAAATGCGTATTCATGAAAACGAGCACTTTTCCTTGGTATTGCCTCGGCTGCGGTCTGTCGCTTCTTTATTTCAATGGTCTTTTTATCCGTAAACCTTTTCCTACATACAACGTGAACACTTATTCCAGCTGTTGCAACAACATCGCTTCCACGGCTGCGGCTGGATGCATTTATACCATCTGCTCCTTTTTGCGAGATGTGAACCACTTCCTGTCCGCTGTCCAATTTCTCCTTACAAATCACGCACAATTCTTCAGGGGTCTGCATTCTTGAAGGCGGACGCACACCGAGTCAGCCGTACACCGAGTCAGTCAGAAACAGAAAACACAAATTAATAAACTGTGTTGCAGTATTTAAAAGGAGTACATAATAACAGTTTTAAAGAAAATGACAAGCACAAATACGCAGATTTGATAGTGGGTAGTAGGAATTAAAGAGTTGTATATAATATAAGTTTATAAAGATGTAGCAATGTCCATTCTCACATACACTCCATACAGTATATTTTATTTACATTACGTGACGTCATAGTTTAATACTAGCCGCCTAATACAATTTTTAGTGTCATATAGGTTAATTTAGAAACGAAAATGTGTTTTAAAACATTTTACTGATCAAGAAAAACGTCATAACTCTCTCTACAAAGCGAAATTAAAATTTATTGTATTTCGTAGGAAACTGCCAGTCCGCCATTTTGAATTTCATTTTTGGGGGTGTTCCCGGGGTCCAATTTTGTCGGAGTTTGGATATGTTATTCTGCAATGGTTCCTGAGCTGCAAACAGTTTAGAAAGCTTCTGAAGCAATTTTGCCCAGGTTGAAGCTATTTTTGCTCTAGATTGCCTGGACTACGTCAGGATTGCGCCTCTTTCGAGTCCATGCCTGGAATGTATAGAAAATTGAATAACGATATGTACATAACTTGTAAAATGTAAATCTAGTGATCGATTCTGTCCGTTTGCATTGTTGTACTTGGTATAAATCGATAAATATCCCGCAAACTTGATTCTTGAATCCAGCAATTTTTCCCGAAATCTAACAAATTTTGATCGACCATCTAGCAGTTTCAAATCTTTGCGACCTGATCACGCTTGTGTCGAAGCACCTCGAAATCTTTGGGAGTTGAAATGGGTGAGCGTTTTTGCTGGCATTCACACTTTATCCCTCCTTCCTGCATAAAAAAAGCAAAGGATTGTTTACTCAGGAGAATAAAACAGCTTTGTAAATTTATTTCGTTGTTACATTACATCGCAAATTTTAATTACAAATTCTAACTTACAAGTCTTACATCCCATCGCAGTCGGGGATGGAGTTAACTACTTTTTCCTTTACTACTTTTTAGTTCTATATTATTTTCTTGTGGAGAGGGGCTTATCTCGGTGAAACAGTATATTTGCTAAACAATCATGAAAAAGGCAAAGGCGAGGCATTTTTTTGTGCAATCATACGTTGTATAAACTCTATATTAATTTTATTATAAAATCAGTAATAAATTTTATTATCTTGCGTAAATAATTTAAAATCATATTGTTTATTCGAACTCCTTATCGAAATCCTTTAAAGATGAAATATAAATTAACGAAGTTCTTCGATTCTGAAATCATGTTAACCCTTTCGCTAGCCAACGTTCGTAACTCAGTGTGTAACGCCGTTTTCCTATAAGCGAAGAGGTCGGGTGCGGTGTTGCCAAACCCGCGGTTTACCCGCCCAAATGGGTTATTTCGAACTGCTGCCGGGGCATAACATATTCTTACCGCTGTGTCTAAAATTGGGCTACTTTGGAACAAAACCGCGGCAAGAGTCAAATCTATTAAAATTAATTAAATTTAATGAGAGAATCACTTATTTATATAAAAAAAATTAAAATTATATATATATGGCTTTTTAATTTTTTCTGTAATCCATGCAGGTAAATCTAGTAGACTGGGGTGAAACAATCTATAAACAAAGAAATGCAGATGTCCTAGCTTTCATTAATTTCTAGTGCTAGTATGATAAAGGCTGTCAGAGGCATTTCATTCTACGATCATATTCAGGATTAACATTCATAAATCATAATGCATATGTAATGTAATAAGCCTTTGTATTAATGCATTCAGTTTATTAAATAAATGCGTTTATTGTGCAGCTTATTTTCCTATAATTTTATTTATTTCTGGAAAATCCGTCACTAATTCTTTTAAATAAATTAAAATAATGTTCTCACTTAATATGAAAACTTTAGCGCGCCCTGATGGGCCATAATAGCACTTAGCGTGCTCACTTTAATAAAATTTATGAAGTTCTTGTGTTCTTATAATTTGGGCTAATTTTAAGGTGTTTGCCGCGCTTCGCGAGGACCATCCCCTGCGGTTAGGTAACTAAAGTTTCTGGCAACCCTGGTCGGGTGTTCGAATTCCGATGATGCTGGTAATAATAATACAGGAGTTGAGCAATGGGGTGCATTAATGTTATATTATTACCCTTTATCGACGACCAGTACAAATTGGGAACGTTTCAAATGCACGCATTCGTAACTTAAACGTATAAAATGTCTGGCATTAAAGGGTTAACCCATTAGCCATGTAGCTAAATACTGTCTGACCGTTATATGACGTATATATGCACACGTCGATTATTATTATAGTGTAGAATGGGTTAATCTAAATGCCTTGAAAACTTAATGACAAAAACCCTGAGTATAATTTAAAATTTTTACTTTTGTAATTAGCCATACAAAGTTGGAAACTGTAAAATAATGAAAACTTTTCATCTTCGCTTTTCTTGGATCACTTTAACATATTGCTTCCCAAAGCATTCGGGAAGCAGTATGTTAAAGTGATCCCTCCTGGGAAGCAATATGTTAAAGTGATTAACACTGGGAAGCAATATGTTAAAAAGAGAAAGGTTGGTTGGTCACTTTGTGTGACCATACAGCGCAACAATTCGAATAAATTTACTTTCAATCTAATATTTTAACATATTATGATTTACTTTTTATGCCTTTACTTTATTAAAGCGAACATTTTGGATCACCTGAAGATCCGTCACCCGAGCCTTTTTTAGCTAGCTTTATAAGGCTAACTAACGAAAATATCACGACCGAACCTAACCAATCGTCAAGGGCGTACAGTTGACCTAACGATTGGTTAGGTTAAGTCGTGATATTTTCGTTAGTTAGCCTTATAAAGCTAACTCAAAAAGGCTAGGGTGACGGATCTTCAGGTGATCCAACATTTTTTATCGTACTCCTTATCCTAAATATTGGGAAGCAATATGTTAAAGTGTATACACTGGGAAGCAATATGCTAAAGAGATGTTCCTGGGAAGCAATATGTTAAAGTGATCCCCTTTCTTGACTTGAATTTTTATCTTAACATTGTACAATAATTTTGATTTTATAAATGAAACCCCCAAGTGCACCGTCGTACATAACCTCTCCTATCAACCAATAACACTCCAAAAATTCTTAAGTTACGCCTCTTTGGTACGTTTAAACCGATCTCAGTTATCGGATTTTCAATGTAACAAGTCTTCAAGAGGAAGAGAAACAAATATTGGCAACTTCTAATAAAGTAATAAAATGTCCTAGTTCACTTTTTTATACAAAATTTTCATTTGATTTTGAATACGTAATTATTTTTCATGTATTTTTTTTAGAAAATGGTGAAATTGAGGAAAATATACAGTCGCGGACTGACACTCATACGTATGACCCCAAGAAAATTATTTTGGAAGCCTGATTTCTGGATGAAACAGTCTTTCTAAGGTAAAATATTGTAAAATTAAATTTCACCGTCATTGCTTCATTATTCTGACCAATAAATCTGAAACGTCAAGGAAAATTACCCGCAACAAGTGAATTTCGTTTATTTCTCTTCGTTTGTTTTATTCGCCCATTAGAACTAATCTATTTCGACAAAGTTATGCGGGTATTTTATGGTTATATGACCAAAAACCCGTACTAAACTTTTTCTTGTTATAATAAGAATAGCAAGAAGTTGTAGCTCTGTCGGCTGGTTATGTGTATAGAGAATTTACTTGGGCTTGAGCTGCCAGTACTGATGGGAATAAACTTTACTGACCTCGTCAATTGTATTTACGTAATTATTAAAAGTTATATTTGTGGTCTAAATAGTTATTTCGGAAAGGATATGGTTCGTTTTGTTATTTATTTAGTGTAAAAAGATATTAGATTGTGTTTTATAGTAAAATAAGCAAATTTTGAAGCCTTTTTAAGCTCTGCATAGCCTACTAACTGTATTAAATATTTGTAAGGACTCTAAAAACCTGTAGAACATCCAATAATCATATTTAATCGAGGTTTATTTTTTCAAAATAGTTTTGTTTAATGGTGGGTATGACCGATTTGGCGTACCCGGGCACAAAAAATTCTGGATCACCTGAAGATCAGGGCCCCCATGTATTCTTGTTTTTTGCTTTACAGTATCAAATATAATAAATTAAATTGAATGCCCAGTAAGTCAACTGTATGCCCTTGACTATTGGTTAGGTTAAGTCGTGATATTTTCGTTAGTTTTAACGAAGATGTCATTTGGTAATTGAGGCTGGGGGCCCTGATCTTCCGGTGATCCAAAATTTCTAACTGGGAGTATCAATGTACCTTTTTCATTGTTAATATTGCATTATAGGTATTGGATATAGTAATACAAACATTTATATGTTTGTCATTTATAAAAATAACAAATGTATATCAGCTTCTGGGTGCAACAGACTAGGTGAAACCTGCGAAAATGTTTAAATGCGTTTTTTCAGCCATTCTTGGAGGAAAAAATGTAATAAAAAATTGCGCATACAATTTATTGAAAATTGTCATAATTAAGGAGAGTATTGTGTTCTTCGACCTGTAAAAGTGGTAAGTGAAGTGCTTTTTTATTCATGAGTTATCCACCAGTTTTCCTCCATTGAAACACTAAAAATATTTGTTTTCCGAATACAAAATTTAAGTTAATATTATTAAAAACAAAAGCCTGACTGAAAATTTAACAAAACTGATTTGTTTATATGTTAATAATAAACATTTCAAAAACCAAATTTGTATATATTACCGTTACGTCAGACCAGTTCAAAATATAATCCCCCCAGAAAAAAAGGTTTCACCCCGATAGCTTTAGTTTTCGATAAGTGATGCCAAAAATTTCGAAATCACTGTACTCGTATATTATGAATTTCTAAATAGTACATAAATTTCATTAAAACTGGATAGAAAATGAATCATTCAATAACATTTTTCCTTTCTCTCTTCAGAGAACACTTCCTGCAACATCTCAAAACAACCTGTACGCCAAATATTTTGCCCAAATATTGGTAACAAAGTATGCTTCCCCCAATGAACCTTGTCTTCGTTAAAGTTTATTTAAGTTACTTAAAGTTTTTACCATTTTTATATTATTACAATTTACTTAGAACTGCAAATTTAATAATGAAAAAATTACCTTATGAACTTTCACCTTTCACTTTTACGAAGTACTTTTAAAGGTTTATCGTGTACAGTGAGTTACTTTGAAGTTTACTGTGAATTTTTATTTTATACATACGCCAATGAAACGTGTTCTTCATTTGTTTCAATAGTTTAAGTACGGGTTTCCATGACAACCGCCACGAGATGCTGAAGGAAATTCAATTATCAGTCCCACTATTTCCCTAACAGCAGTGCGACAAGACTTTAGACTATATATATATATATATATATATATATATATATATATATATATGTTACACAGAGACCGTGCATGGAACAAGGACCACTTCTGGGAAGATTAAATCTACTATAGTCCGAATAAGTAATGGTAAGTGACAAATACTAGAGTTTTTTTCCTTTTTCATGATGTTAGCCCGATGTGGGCAACGGGTCGATTAATTTTCTCAGAAGAGTTCCTTGTTCCATGCACAGTCTGTGTGTAACATAAAAGTTTCTCAGCGGACCATTCTGAGTTGTATTGTATTATTTATATATATATATATATATATATATATATATACATTTCAACTGCAAAGAACACGCAGTATAATTAACGTAAAGAACGACGCTTATATAGGAGAACATTCCGCGCAAGATGAGGAGGGAGAACGAACAAATGAAAAAATGAGGTAACTACCCGGGAATCGAACCCGGGATCTTCCGATTGCCGGTCAGATATGATAACCACTACACCATGGTCCTCACTCGATATATACGAGAGAGAGAGAGAAGAGAGAGAGAGAGAATAATGATGATGTCTGTTCATTTATACACTAGCCTAAACGGCTAGGGTAATCTGCACCAAATTTCTTTAGTATACACATAAAGAGAGAATCAAGAAAGGTTTCAGTAACACATCCGCCCCTCTCTCTCTCTCTCTCTCTCTCTCTCTCTCTCTCTCTCTCTCTCTCTCTCTCTCTCTCTCTCTCTCTCTCTCCTGTGCAATAGCAAAACAGATTGCAAATTACAATACCCATAAAATCTAGCTCTGGAAACCAACATAGATATCATGGTTAACGGAACAAAAACTTGCATCAATGTCAACAAGGCTGTAAAACTGTATCGAAGAGACGGAAGTACTATGAAAGGACTACAACATTACAGAGCGGATAGATTTGCTAGAAAAAGAAAAAGCAGTAGTATTCGTATGAAAAACACATATACAAGTGAAATGAAGATAAGCAAAGCAAACAACACAGTAGTTATATTATATTCGTATATATTCAGATTATATTCGTATTTTGAAAGTAAAAGAACTGAACTCAATAATTTTTAACTTGTACAGACCATCAAACACTACAAAAGATGAAACTTCACTTCGCTACAAATGAAATCGAAAACACGTTAAAATCACTTAAAACCTCAACATCAAGTGCAGTATATTGTGAAGATTTTAACTTTTCATTCATAACGCGGAAGAAAACTGAGTAATATAGTATGCTCAGCAGTTTCTCTATAATATTAGAAAAGACGATAAAACTCAACTAAGAATGCTAATCGATCTTATGGAAAATTATGGGTTTACCCAGGAAATATGTGCAGCGACTCGAAAAGAGAATGTTTTATATTTTTATTTTGACAAATAACAATGACATATAATAAATAAAAATGTAACACAAACCAATTTTTCTGACCATAAGCTAATCGATGTACAAATAAAATCCAAAGGCCAAAATTTCGTCCCAGAAAGATATATGGGATATTTCGAGGAATAAATATGAATTCAGTGAGAAAAAATTGAGCAGATATAAATTCAGAATTAATGGGAATATTGGGAATTTTACATCGCCAAAAAATAGAACAAGTACAACTTATTACAGAAAACGAAACTAAAACTATACTGTTAAAACATGTCCCGAAGAAACAAAACAAAACGTATCGAAAGAACCCATACAAATTTCCACGGATGCAAAATTGAAGCAAGGAGACTCAAACTAAGAAAAAACCGACACGAAATAGAACGGGGCCTGAAACAATTATTCATCCACAAGACAAAACAGGAAGAAATCAAGGTAGCAAAAAACATAAAACAAATAACTCGAAATACGCGTTTGTAAAAAAACAAAAAAAAAACAACGAACTGTAAAAAGGGTATTGATCCGTTAAAAAGTCTCACCTCCGTTCAGGCTGTTTTTAATAATGATTGCTGACAATGGTGCAGAGATTGCTGAGAATGTCCTGTAGTTTCGCAGACGACACAAAGATAGGCAAGGAAATATCAAATAGAGGTGATATAGAGAAGTTACATGCCAACACTGAGGCACTATTCAAGTGGTTGGAAGACAACAATATAAAGCTCAACGAAAAAAAAATCCAGCTTATAAGATATGGTAACAAGAAGGAGCTACAAAATAAAGGATACAAAATACTACAAGATAAACAAATAACACCAAACCCACAAGTCTGGGATCTTGGAGTAATGATGTTATCAGATGCAGAATTCACAGAACATTGAAAGATTAAAGTTACAACAGCTAGAAAAATAATGGAAATTATCTGGAGGAGCTTCCGTAGCAGAAAAGCAAACATCATGCAAAATACTATTCCCTCGGAAGAAGACGTGAGCGATACACAGTAATACAGGATGTTTATAAAGTCCCTATCTATTTCAGTGAAAACGTAGCAAAAAGGGTAAAATTCAATAATATAATAGAAGGCATACATTTAATGAATACTTAAGCATATGATTCTACATGAGCACCATCAGTATCTCTATAGAGTTCGAATCTGTCAGCAGCATTGCGGAACACATTTTGGAGCATGACAGGGGTTATTTTTGTAACTGCTGTTACGATACGAGTAGTAAATGTCCCAGCTTCATTCAGATGGTATTTTAAACACCGTCATCTTTCAACAAGATGGGGGACCTTGTCATTACGTAAACATTGTTCGGGAGTACCTCAAAAAAACCCTTCCGGTGTCGGGTGAACGGGATCTAACCTAGGTGTGAATTTCTTTATGGTCTCTGCCCTTCTAGAATGTTCCTTACCTTTCCTGGGTTGTTTTCTTACTCACCTTTGTTCATTCGTTTTTCTGTATCCACCCGAACAGGATGCCAGTGGGTATCGAAACTGGGTAACGGTTCAGAATAGGGGCGCCACCTCAATTTTTGTGTTTTTTCCACCAAAACATGCTAAAACCATTGATTTCCTGTTGTTTAGGATGAATGTGACCATCGCCATTACAGTAAATTATTGCTTGAAGTGATTTCACCCCCCCAACCCCTCCTACAATCTGGGGGGACCACCGTGGGAACCGGGGATTTTGGGTGGGGGAACACAGCACAAGCAATAATTTACTGTAATAGCGATGGTCAGATTTATCCTAAACAACAGGAAACCAATGGTTTTAGCATATTTTGGAGGAAAAAACACGTGTCGTGAAACATCAAAAACCATGAGAAAAACCTAGATTTCATGGAACACCTAACCTAACTAACCTAAAAAATATAAAACCCTATACCTATCAATTTGTGATATGTGATCTTTACGGGGGCTCCGCCCCCGTACCCCCGAGACCTAAATTATACAAATTGGACACTACATTTAAAGGGAGAACCCCATGCGAGCTCTACTAGCGTCACCGCACATCATTACAGACCGAAGCCATTTTCAAACTGAAGTGAATGAACGATACGATAGTAGGGTTGCCAACTCAAAATTTCCTAGATTCATCCCAAAAATGTTTTTCGTAATTTTCTAACTTCGTTTTTTTGACTATGCGACACATGCAATCAACGTATTTTAATGAGCGAAACAACTTTGTCTCTGTGGTATTTTTCGAAATTTTGTTTAATTAAGTGGCGCCCGTATTCTGAACCATTACCCAGTTACAAAAATAACCCCTGTCATGCTCCAAAATGTGTTCCGCAATGCTGCTGACAGATTCGAAATCTGTAGAGATACTGATGGTGCTCATGTAGAATCATATGCTTAAGTATTCATTAAATGCATGCCTTCTATTATATTGTTATTAAATTTGACCCTTTTTGCTACGTTTTCACTGAAATAGATAGGGACTTTATAAACACCCTGTATACCTACGGAAAATACTCGAGAGATATGTCCCAAACTTTAAAAATGAAATAGAAACACACTGGAATGAGAGAAGAGGTAGTTTCTGTACTGTCCCAGTTCCTTAACGTTCTGCCGAAAGAACTGAAGAACCTCTAGCACACCAGCCTAAATAATTTCAAGAACCTGCTGGACAGGGTCTTGTGCAAAGTCCCTGACCAACCATGCGTAGTCAAGAGGAGAGTGGAAACCAACTCTCTCATATATATTATATATATTATTTATATATTTATATTTTATATATATATATATATATATATATATATATATATATATATATACGTGTGTAACCTAGATGAAATTTTTACAGTAACAAATATTTACCTTCAGTTATAAAAATGATTTAGTGCCGAGACCCTAAATAAGACTCGAGGAGATATATTTTATCCCCAGTCTGGCGCACTGTCATTTTTGACATCTGGATTTCAGGCTTTTATGTTAAGTAGATACTATATCTATATCTATATATATATATATATATATATATATATAAAGTCGCGGCCAAAGGTTTAAGGACAGTGCAAAAGTAGCTTAAATTTGGCATTGTCCAAGTTATTACTGTTTTTCTACTCGGTTTATGACAATTTTTATAATTCTGTCATAAATGTATAAATTTATTACTGTTATTATTGTCATTCTGTCATAAATGTGTCTCAGGCGACGCTCTCTTTGTTGTTTATTAATGAACGTTTTTTTAGCTGGACGACACGATTTAAAACCAGCTTGCCCTAGATGCCTTCTGACAGATCTGTCACTGAGATGACATCCTGTTGATTCATTCAAGTCATGAGCGAGACTTTTTGATGATGATCTTCGATTGTTCTACAGATCTACAGAAGCTAAGGCTAACAAAGACCCTAAGATCCACTCTAAGGTTAGCCCGAGAGAAAGGAAAGAGCAGGGGGTTAAGAGAAGAGAATAAGGGGTTAGTAAATAGCAACACCTATCACTCGTGGGTTAACATTCATTCAGAAAAAGAGAAAAAAGACTCACCATCATCATCCGCCGGCCACTGCCGACAAGTCAGAAAAATAGTTGGAGAAAATAGGAGAGGGGTGAAGGATGAAAAGAAGTAAAATAAGAACGCTTACAAACCATGCAAACAGTCTTAACTCACTGTCATACCATGCAAACTACAAACATGCAAGAAAAGAGTTACAGACATGCAAAGTAAGGAGAGGATAAGAAAAAAAAAGTAGGTAAAGTTAAATAAAAAGTGGGTTAGTTTACGCTACGAGCTACGTCTACGTTCGTGTTAGTCTAATTTTTTTTTTTTTTTTTAAATTTTATTGCTGGCATCACAGGCTGGCATGTCACAAGCTGGCATTTATCGTCAACAGACTCATCCTCGACCCCCTCCCCCAGAGCTCCTGTTGCTAATTGTTTTTTATTTTATTTTAAACAACGTTAATATTTTTTTAAATGTCTGTCAAGACGGTTCTTATACACATTAACGCTGGTAAAGTTCACGACGGGCGCGGGAAGATTATTCCATTTATCAATTACTTTAAACATAAAGAAGTTTTTAGCGATATTAGTAATGAAACGTCTGCCACGCAACTTAAATCCGTTATTACGAGTATTACTATTATCGAAAGTGAACAATTTGTCCAAATTTACGTTATCGATGTTATTAACGATTTTGAAAACTTCAATAAGCTCCCCACTTAATCTCCTAGTTTCGAGTGAATACAGGTCTAACTCTTTAATCCTATCTTCATAAGGCTCGTTGCGCAATGACGGAATTAGTTTCGTGGCACGACGCTGAACCCTTTCTAACCTATCAATATCCTCACGCAAGTACGGGCACCAAAACTGAACGGCATATTCTAAATGAGGCCTGACTAGGGACTTGTAAAGGGGCAATATAATATCCTTATGAGGATAATATGAGGACAATATAATATCCTTATGAGGATAATATGAGGACAATATAATATCCTTATGAGGATAATATGAGGACAATATAATATCCTTATGAGGATAATATGAGGACAATATAATATCCTTATGAGGATAATATGAGGACAATATAATATCCTTATGAGGATAATATAATATCCTTATGAGGATGCGGTCTTGGTCGTCCAGATCTCTTTTTGGGGCTGACTGAACGACCAAGATTGACATCTGCTCGTGAAGACCGCATCCTCATAAGGAAGTGTATGAACAATCGAAGATCATCATCAAAAAGTCTTGCTCATGACTTGAATGAATTAACAGGATGTCATCTCAGTGACAGATCTGTCAAGAAGGCGTCTACTGCAAGCTGGTTTTAAATCGTGTGATCCAGCTTAAAAACCGTTCATTAATAAGCAACAACGAGAGTGTCGCCTGAGATGGTGCAGTCAGTTCAAAGAGTGAACCCCGGAAGACGAGAAAAGTAATTTTTTCAGAGGAGTCGTCTTTTCATGTTTTTAATGACAAATCTCTAGTACGTCGACGAACTGGTGAACGCTTTAAACCAGAATGTCTCCAAACAACAGTAAAACACCCTGAATCTGTTATGAGTTGGAGTTGCATTTCTTATCAGGGAATGGGACGGATGTATATTCTTGAAAAGAATACAACCATCAACTCCAAACTCTATTGTGAAATATTAAAAAATAGGATGCTACCTTCCGCAAATGAATGGTACCCAACTGGTGATTACATTTTTCAGGAAGCACCATGCCATCGCTCAAAATTGGTGAAGAAATGCACTTCCGATTTGGGGACCAACTCTCTCCTTTGGTGGCCTGGTCAATCTCCCGACCTTAACCCAATCGAAAACTTGTGGCAACGGGTGGGAGTTCTTGTCAACGAGAAAAAGCTAACTTCAAGGGAAGATCTCATTTGCGCATTGGTCAAAGTTTGGAACCATGTCATTGTCCCAGAGTCTCTCGAAGATCTCATTAGTTCAATTCCCCGCCGTATTGATGCTGTTATCAAGGCTAAAGGTTATACCACTTGAATGGACTTACAATATAACTGTATTTTGCTTGCATAGTGATTTAGCCTACGGTTGACTGTTTTGATTAAATATAGATTACTTCTTAATTTTTCATTATTTTGATGGGTATCCTTAAACTTTTGGCCAGACTTTGTGTGTGTGTGTATTATGCATTCATAGTTTAAGTGGAAATATGAAGAGTTAACCCTTTTTTCACATACTGCATCATTCCGCCCATACGCCCTTACTGACAATGGTTCCGTTCGTGGCTGAGCATCACTGAAAGCAATAATGCTCCATGTTAAGCTAGTCACAGAGTTGGGCTGGCCCAACTTGACCTGGACCAGCTCAAGTTGTATTGCATGGGTTGTAATGACAATACACACACTAGGCTGGAAAGCTGGTACCAGCCTAGTGTGTGTATTATCATTACAACCCATGCAATACAACTTGAACTGGTCCAGCTCGGTTCAGCCCAGCTGGACCAGCCCAAATGTGTGACTAGCTTTAGCCTAGTCCAAAGACCATCCAAATTTGTATTTGTCTTCGCGCAATTTTTGTTAGCTTATATATATTATATATTATTATATATATAATATATATATTATATATATATATTATATATATATATATATATATACATTTTAACTGTAAACACGCAGTATAATTAACGTAAAGAACGACGCTTGTATAGGAGAATATTCCGCGCAAGATGAGGAGAGAGAACGAAACAAATGAAAAATGAGGTAACTACCCGGGAATCGAACCTGGGATCTTCCGATTGCCGGTCAGATATGATAACCATTACACCACGGGCCTCACTCCAACAAATGCCGTAATTCTCCTACATACGCGCAGAATGGTGTAATGGTTATCATATCTGACCGGCAATCGGAAGATCCCGGGTTCGATTCCCGGGTGGTTACCTCATTTTTTAATTTGTTTCGTTCTCTCTCCTCATCTTGCGCGGAATATTCTCCTATACAAGCGTCGTTCTTTACGTTAATTATACTGCGTGTTTGCAGTTAAAATGTATATAATGTTACGGCATGCAGGAGGTGCCCCCTTGGGGCATTGGTTTCTGCGCGTATGTAGGAGAATTATGGCATTTGTTCGAGTGAGGCCCGTGGTGTAATGGTTATCATATCTGACCGGCAATCGGAAGATCCCGGGTTCGATTCCCGGGTGGTTACCTCATTTTTTCATTTGTTTCGTTCTCTCCCCTCATCTTGCGCGGCATATTCTCCTATACAAGCGTCGTTGTTTACGTTATATATATATATATATATATATATATATATATATATATATATATATAAGGTAGGTTGATTTTCCGCATTTTTTTAGATATCGACTTTGGACTAGTCGAGATAGTCAGGGCTTAATATGATAACTGACAAAAAATTTCAGATCCCTAGCTTTAACCGTTTTCTGAGAAAACCGTTTCAAAAATCGTCAAAAAATCGTACCGAAAAATACCGCATTTTAGCAATTTTCGCCCGAAAAAACATGCTATTTTCATAAAAAAATCCTGAAAAAAATTACAATTTTATTGAAAAAAAGTAAAAAAAATGTGTACAGAGTCAAATAGACACATTTAGATCCCAAGATCATCATAATTTTCACTGTAAGAGCCCTTAGAAGCAAAGGAAGGCCTCATCTGGCGGCTTAGGGCTTTGGCCAGAATGTGTTTGTGCCTTGATTCGAGTCCATAAACAGTATGGGAAGCTTCAGATTTCAGCTTCACGGCCCTTTCAACACTCTGAGAATGTGAAGGCAGATCAGGCAGCTCCAGCTTGGTGCCATTCAGCAATGCTTCTTGAAGCTTCTGGTCAGAAAAGTCTTCTGTGAGAGTAGGTTCACAGATGCCACTTTGAGAAAGGTTAATTAGTTCTGACCAGTGGGTAGCTTCAATGTTGATGGCTGTGATCTTCTTCAGCCTCTTCTTGGCTGGCTTCCCACTTCTGAAAGAATAATAATTAATTTATTTTTATTCCAGTTTAAGATTTAATCCCTATTAGTCTCAGAATTGCTGATTTAAATTAAACTTAAATTAAAAAAAAAAAAAAACCCGAGTTCTATAAATCCCCATAATTGAATTTTTTTCAGAAAGAAGGTAAGATTATTTTCATTAGCAGAGGGGAAAGGGGGAATTGAGATAAGGAAATGTGAAACAAAATTCGATTATGGGGATTTATAGAACTCGGGCCTTTTTTTTATTAAATAAATCCCCATAATCAAATTTTTTTTTTACATTTTTTAAAATTAATAAATGCTTACCTGATGGACAAAATTTTCTTGAGAGCAGCTTCTCTCACTTCCAAGTCATCAGACTTCATCATGGAGTACAGCACATTCTCGGGCAGCAAAGCAAAAGCATTGTACTTCAGGTTATTGAAAGCAACACCCTGGATTTCTTCAGACTGCTGCTTGATCCGCTGGATCATGTTGAAGATGTACAGCTGCTGATTGTGGAACTTGCTGTCCCTTTTGATCTCAAACCAACTGACTGCATACACTTCCACAATGAACTTCATGGCCTGGTGAAGCTTATCCTGTAGTTCTGGAGGGTAAGCACCTCTGGTCCACAGA
This sequence comes from Bathynomus jamesi, assembly GCA_023014485.1. NCBI lineage: Eukaryota > Metazoa > Arthropoda > Malacostraca > Isopoda > Cirolanidae > Bathynomus > Bathynomus jamesi. The sequence continues at coordinate 206,805 of JAJOZX010004483.1, forward strand.
CACATCAATCTAATTGCCAAAGTCAACCATCTTGCATGGTTTAATGGTCCAATTTTCCAGGCAGCAAATCTTGGGTTGACTTTGCCCCTGGAAATTCCAAGCACATACTGCAAAAGAAGCCTCTGGTCGCTACTGAGATCATTCAGTGTCTCCTCAGCAAATTCCATGTCATCCAGGGGGCCACTGAGTTTGGTGAATTCCACTTGTGGCAGATCTTGATAGTCAATTTCACAGAGTTTTCCCAGCGGACCAGTGAAAGCAGTGGGACTTTTGGTACTGCCATCAAGATGCTTGAAAACAGCTCTGAAAGGAAGCTCATTCTGATGGAGTGAACAGCCATTGGTGTGCAATTTCCGCTCAATTTTATTTTCCAGAGCTGTTACAAGGCCTCCCTCCCAGCCAGTGTTTGTATTTGTGTTGTCAAGGAGGACAGCTTTCAGGGTATGAACACTGTTAAACTCCTCCAAGACACTAGCAACTTCTTCACCAAGAACTCCAGTCGCACCTTTAATTGGGATGACTGTGTGAGTAAGATATGTTCCACTTTCAGTTCCAGGCTCCTTTGTGAAAGTCAAATGGTGCTCTTGTCCCTTTCCTTTCTTCAGTTTAGTCTCCCCATTTTCATCGTTAACTTCTCTGTACAGCAAAGTGTCCTTGTCAACTTTCCCATCAACCCCAATACAGACTAACTTTTCCAGACCCTCATTGTGCTTTTCATCACTTTTCACTTTCATTCTAGCTTTTTCCTGTCCATTTTCGATTTATCAACTATTATCTGTTTCACATCAAGGCCAGGCTTAAGCAGGTCCATAGCTTGTAAGTCCAGGAGGAAGGCATTAGCAAGACTTGCCCCAAGATTGGAAGAAACATCACCCCTGATCAGTTCCATGGCATATCTGGGGGTTTTCAAAAAGCTGTAACCTCCACTTGGGTGCCTCCTTGGCTTGAACTCTTCAGCTTCACCACCAGATGGCTGAAATGAAAATAAAAAATAAATTACTAAAGCGAAAATGGGGGAAAAAAGGGAGGAAATAGGGACAAAAAGTGGGGATAAATTTGGGTAAAAATGGGATAAGATATAAGAAAAAATATATATTACCTCTCCTGATTCTCCTGAGCTGGATTCAAAAGAAATATCTTGTGAAGGTGTGGAGGCAAAAGTGGCCAAATTCACTTCCTGCTGCTGTTGAATCTGGCTCTGTAATTTTTCTGCTTCAGCTGCAGCCCTCTGGTCTCTCTTCACAGCAGCTTTATCCACAGATCCCAGCTGGAAAGAGCCCTTGGGTCCTATTTTGGCCCTCTGATCTCTCAAGTATTCCCTCTCCTCTACTGGAACCTGAAATATTAAAGTATATTAAATAGCAGATCTAAAATAAGAGCTAAAATCCTGAAAAAAAATTGATTATTAATTTCTATTACCAGGGGAGGGGGAAAGGAAGATTACAGGAGGAAAATGCGGATATTTTTCAATTAGAAGCATTGAATTTCCTTCCATTTAAAAGGCACCTAATCGCACTAAGTTAGGCCAGTTAAAAGTTAAAAAAATAATAGCATTACCTTCTTACTGGGAGGACAAGTGCATATTATGTGCTGTGTTTGACAATTTTCTTTCTTGCACTTCACAGCATTGTCATCACAGGGACGAACAGGTAGCTTACAGGTGCAAGCAGAAATGTCAAAAAGTTTATCCAGCTTTTCCTCCAGATTCTGCTCCTGGACTGTAGCAAGAGATTTCCTGTTTATCTCTTTTGCTCTCTTGAAGCACACTTTATCCACCAATTTCACTACATAATATTCCTCATACAGGGGCAGCCGCGGGTTCACTGCCTGCCAGATCTCAATCACATCCTTTGCTATCATTTTAGCAATATCATATTCTTTCAAGTCCGGGTGGCTGTTTTGGAGGAAATAACTGTACTGAATAACTTGGCGGTGGGTAGGAGGCTCTGTTTTATCCAAAGGGGAAGGCTGGCCACTGAATTTTTTGGCACTATCACTTCGAGTTAACACTGCAGACTTCCGTTTTTACCTATTTTTATGAAATATCTGAAAATAAACACAATTAAATGAACGCATCATAAAATAACTTAATTTAATACACATTTTATAGGTAAATATCATTAAAAAATACAAAATAATACACTAATAAACATCTATAATCCATTTACAATAAGTTTCAAGCATCGTTTTGTTGAAAAAGCCGAATTTTAATTGATTATTTTGATGAAATAAGGTCCGCTATTTTGTTTCTTTACATTGCGCGAATGCCGCGCGCGCGATTTTACGCGTAAAATTCGGCAATTTTACAACTTAACAATAATTAACAATCCTCAAAAAATACAATCATTTTCACAAATATGAGTTGGTGCAACGTTTTCTATACATTAATACCTTTCTATCTAGACTAGTCCAAGATCACAGTTCCAAAATCAACCTACCCTAATATACAGGGTGTCCCATAATTCCGGCATCATAGGAATAATAATAAATAAAGGCAAAACAAAAACTTTTATTTATAGAACGTGCTCAATATGTCCACCATTGTTTTCAGTACACAAATTCAGACGTGATATCCTCAGCAAGCACACGGTGAATGATGTCAGGAATAATGGTGTTACATGCCCAATAATGCGCTGCCGCAAATGTTCAACACTCCTAATTTTCTCTGCGTATACCAGCGCTTTGAAGTGGCCCCAGAGATAAAAATCTAGTGGCGTGAGATCCGGGCTTCTAGCTGGCCATTCCACAGGCCCTCGACGTCCTATCCAATGACCAGGGAATTGTTGGTACAGGTATTCCCTTACTTGGGTGCTGTAATGTGCAGGAGCGCCGTCTTGCTGGAACCATGTTGGGAAATTTCCTTCTTCGTTCAAGACACTGGGAAATGCTTCTTCCTTGAGCATACGTAGGTAGGTGCCTCCAGTGACATGTTCATCGAAAAAGAGGGGTCCTATGATGCGAGCCTTCCAAATGCCACACCATACCATCACTCGAGATGCACCTTGTTCCTTTGAAGAGGTATACCAGTGAGGGTTGTTTTGAGACCAGTAGCGGGTGTTCTGTCGATTTACCTCACCATTTCCATAAAAAACAGCCTAGTCACTGAACAGAATGGTGGACGGGAAATTGGCATCCCAAGCATAGACATTATGGCCTGCAGAAAGAAAAAAATATGAATTATGGTTTGTAGAAATATAAAAATATGAATTTCTCCTATGATGCCAGACTTATGGGACACCCTGTGTGTGTGTATATATATATATATATATATATATATATATATATATATATGCACACTAGGGTGGATCGATTTTACATTTGTTTCGATTTCCATATTCTAATAGAGACAAAAACTTGCGCATGCATGAGAAAATAGCCTCTGCAAAATCTTAGCTTAATAAGTAATCATCTTCTGCCCCCGGCAGAGCGATGAAAATCATATTTTAGTAGTCAAAAACGTATTTTTAACCCTAGCCTAGCGTCATAAAATTTTGCGTGTGTGTTATTTCATGCCTAAGCAACGATATAAATGCTATGGGAAATATATAAATACATTATTTAAGACAAAGAGCCGATCTGAAAATATGTATAATATACATATTTTCAGATCGGCTCTTTGTCTTAATAATGCATTTATATATTTCCCATAGCATTTATATCGTTGCTTAGGCATGAAATACACACACGCAAAATTTTATGACTCTAGGCTAGGGTTTAAAATACGTTTTTGACTACTACAATATGATTTTCATCGCTCTGCCGGGGCAGAAGATGAGTACCTATTAAGCTAAGATTTTGCAGAGGCTATTTTCTCATGCTGCGCAAGTTTTTGTCTCTATTAGAATATGGAAATCGAAAAATGTAAAATCGATCCACCCTAATGCACACCACAAGTAAAAATGAAAAGTAATTCCAAGTCTTTTGGGTATTCAACAGTACACCTCGTCAGAGAATGAATAAAGAAGGAAAGAAGCCGAAAATATAGATCTCTGAAAACATCGTCCACGCTCTACTGTGCGTGTGCGTGGACAAATTTTTCTGGATTCCGACTAGTACTTCGCGGACAGCTCTTCTAAAGCTAGATCTTTTTTTAGAGGAAATTACACCACACACACTTTACATCAAAAGACAGAGGATGTCGTCGCGAATAATTTGATGCAAACAGTGAACAAATTCGTTTACTACAAAAAAGTTTAGAGGAAAGTTTATGTGGCCAAAATGTTGTTTAGCTGAGTAAAGCGTTTCTCCGCGTGATGCTTGTAATTCTATTTCTGATGTACAGTATATAATCTTAAAACGTAAGTTACTGTTAGTCTATTGTTTCTGATTGACATAAAACTGATAAGCATGTAATTACACTAGGTTTATGAAAATAAACTGAAATGATATTTAATTGACCTCTCCTTCAATTGATGACGCCACCCACTTCGATTAAATTATTTTCAAGGAATCAGTTCCCCGAAATGTATTTCATCAAGCATTTAACTTTCTTAAAAATACTGTTAGTGAGGACACTTGTTCGATGAAAGAATTTCCCCACATCTTGAAAAAAATTCTAGTCTCAGTGTACACTGTACAGGTTAAAAGCTGCCGCTAAATATTTTTTGTTTTTTAAAAAAGTTTGAATTTTTAACGCCTGTTCTTTTAACGTTTATTATTATATATATAAAAAAAGATTTGCATTTTTGCAGGACACATTTTTCAGACTAGTCTACATCTTTTGCCGTCTCCCTTCTTTCCCTGACAAATGTAACCCTCGTTAGAAACCTTCAATTTATTTATGTTGTTGGAACCATGGAGTTTATATGGCCTAAAATCCTATAAAATGTTGCTATAAAAAGTAATGAAACAATAACATTAATGAAACATTGTAACATTGTATCTGATATTTAAGAACTTTTAAGGAATAAGAACATCTCTTTCAATGTTTTAATCCCATGGTTTCTGATGAGGGTTAAAGGACGGATAAGAAAGCATTTGAATGGCAGACTCCACACATTAGGTATTTTGTACCATTTCATGGAAATAACCAGAAAAAAAATTTAACCTACACAGCGTTTGCATGCAATAACAATCAAAATTAAAGGCGAAATATAGTAGCTGTAACAAAACTATTACTTGGATAGTTTAAGATAATTTTCTTTGAACTTTGTTGCCACAGATTTCAGTTTCCCAATTTATAGTATTCCAGTGATTCCTCATCAAAGATCGCTACATATTTAGAAATATATATATATATATATATATATATATATATAATATATATATAATTATATAGTTACATTTAGGGTAACAATAGAAAAAAAAGAAAATGTACATAGCGTACCAAAGCGTACATAGTATCAAACACACACACACACACACACACACACACACACACACAATTTTAACGATCTCTCAATCTTTTCACTTGTAGCGTTACTAAATGATAAATAATTAATATCTTTAAAATTCAACGAATGTATTCAGGTCCTTCTCCACTGTCATTTGTTTGTCGAAAACTGACATCGACCTTTTAAATTTTCAATCGTAGCTGCTCCTGCTCACTTTATTAGAATACAAAGGGGTTGCATCATCATTTTCGTTCAGTTTTTGAAATTGATGAAAAATGTGTCGTCCAATTCAAAGAGGATCAAGGAGATGGAGATACAGTGAAAGTGGAACCACATACCGGAGTGGACGGGAGTGTTATTCTAGAAGCTGACGAAGAAACTCACTACTCTCATCTCACTAATTTTCTGCTAGATACAGCTGAAACGCGTCCAACATAGTATTAGTCGAATGACCACTTGGCTAAGGCGGTTTCACAACTAGCCTATTTTGTACCTATATGGACAGTAAAGTCTTAAACACTCGTGGTTTGCTTACTGCGTCGTAAGACGTACATTGAGCCACGCATCGAAACAGTGAGACCAAGACTTCCCGAAAATATTAATAGGCCACAATCGCTCGAAACTGTTCTGCACTCAACTCGCATTCCACTCTCTCTCTCTCTCTCTCTCTCTCTCTCTCTCTCTCTCTCTCGTCTGGTCTCGTCGGTGATCGATCACCTTGCTCGGGTCACCTAAATGTTACTGGTGGAATCTGAATTAAACTTGGTTGTTTTCAAATCGAACCTTTCGTAATTTCAAGAAATATAGCCAAATGTTTGAATTCGTAACTGATTACCACCTTTCAAATTTAATTTACACAAATTTTCTTTACACTTCACTTGAAACAATAACCATTATTTGCTCTGGCCAAAATAAAAGAATGACAAAAATTTCAGAATTTTACAACAATTAATTGTGCCCTAACTATGAATAAGGAAACTTATGGCATTTACATCGAGAAAGACAACAAAATATATATCGCTAAAAAAAAACAACACAAACCATTAACGCTTTCGCGCAGAGGACTTACGCGGTACGTCCCCATTCAAGAGCTCGAGGACGCACATTTAAAATTGGGTACCGGCGCGAAAGAGTTAATGCAAAATATATACAATATATATTATATATATATATATAATATATATCGGTGGTGTAGTGGTTTCGCTGACTACGAATCCATCGGCCCCGGGATCGAGACCCGGTGACGGCAGGCGACGCACAGCAAAACCCAGCTGTTCATCCTTCCTCACAATAAAAAAAATTGGTTGGTAGATAAATGGGTACCCTGGGTACCCTAGTGGTTAAGACGCTGGGTTGCTGGTGGGGCGTGGTTTCGATTCCACATTAAACTGTTGGTCTAAGTGGAGTGACAAGCTTGACCTTCGTCAGAATGAACAATTCGGGCTAAGCAAAACCAAAGTTAACCAAGGTTATATATGTTACCACAGACCGTGCATGGAACAAGAAACTCTTCTGGGAAAATTAAGTCCACTATAGTCCGAATAAATAGTCGTAAATAACAATACAATAGTTTTTCTTTTCATGATGGAAGCCCAACTTGGCAATGGGTCACTAGCAAAGAGGCCCCAAACTATACCTTCCCTCACCAGCTATCTGCTTAGCAAATAGGGCCCAGCTTTGGGAGAGGGTCTACAGTTTAAAGCTTTCCAGACTGCTACATTCAGAACCTCAATATTCGCAAGAAACTTGTATTTACGTCAGATCGAATATATCAAAGAAAAGCTTACAACTTTACTAAGTGATAAATAATTAATACTTTGAAATTCAATGAAAATTCAATACACGTGTGTATATATATATATATATTATATCATCCATTTAAATATGTGTACCACACTATTTAAATGGATGATTAATATATGGTTTAATTTAATAAATATTGCTATCTGGCAACTCAATATGAAAGAGAAATGTACTTTTGCGTAATTAGCTGTAGATATGATAGCTATGTGTTAAGATGTAGGTTACCACCTAATTTTTATTGCGAAAGAATCATCTATTTAATTTAAATATTTAATAATGCTACTACTTCAAGTTAAATTGCTATACTCGATGGTAGTGCCCCCCCCCCTCTGCGTCGGTCTCTCTTCACATGAAGGTGAAGCTGGTTAAAATGTCTTGGCCCACTGACAACCAGGCTAATTTCCTTCAGTGTTGAGGAGGTCTCTTGTCAGGCCTTTAGTTTGGGGATACTACACATTCTGACTTTCCTATTGTCCTGTGTTGTTTGGAAGGTAATTGGATTTATTTTGAAGTTTTGTACCACTCGTTGATTTTTCTGCTGATCTTTGTATCGTCCGTAATATTGTCTTTGGCTGCGCTGAGAGACATTGACTGAGACGCATTGTGTGGGATGGCGGGAGGAGACCCCCAAATGTAAACACCCTCAAATCACGGCTAGCACCATGTCACGATCACGGTTAAGTGTACAGTGGTAACAATTAGTAGGTTATGTTAATTCAATTGACGACAGTGAATCACGGATAAATGCACGAATAAAATGTGTGTATACGCAACGTTGCGGTTCCGTGCGTAGTTCTCTCTTCACACGAAGGTCAGGCTGGTGTCCCCTCTAGGCCTGTCTTGGTCGAGGGGCGAGTGCTTTCTTGTACTCTCCACCTCACATAGCCATGTACGTCCCGTTCATCGGGGATTGTTCTGAGCCAGGCGTCTAATCATCTTTTGAAGATGTCCACAGCAACTCCCTTCATGTTCCTTAGGTCTTTGGGCTTTTGTTTAGATAGTTTTGGTCGTCTCACCACAAAACTATTGCCAAGCAAAGGGGGGGTGGGGGATGCTGTAGGTGCAACAAGGAAACTTGGAGGTGGCGTTATCCCCCAAGAGAAAGGAGAGAAAGGAGGAGAGGTGTTCACTTGGCTCCTCAGGTTAGATAAATATGCCGTACAAAGTGCCATTTCAAGGCAATTTTGAGAATAAATCTAAAAATGAATATGACAAGAACCAACTTAGGTTCTTATGGTTCAGGGATCCATTTGATTTGAATAAAGGGCTCATAACCTATAGATTTAATGTTGTGTTGTTTGGAGCCAATTGCTCACCTAGCCTATTAGCAATGACAATTAGACATCATTTGAACCAGTTTAATAACTCTTTAACAATGAATTTCCTCAAGGAACATTTTTACGTAGACAATCTAATAGGCTCAACAACAACAAAATCTGAATTATCTGAGGTCTATGAACACTCTCAAAACATTATGCAACAAGGTAACTTTGAACTTAGTGCGTGGATTTCAAATGATGAGGAATTAAACAAAAAGATTTTAAAGGATAATAATGGTCTTACTGATCCATCAGACAGAGTTAAAACTTTAGGTATGAACTGTTATTTGGACGCATCTTCTATCAGTCATGATTCAATCTGTACTAAAGGTTTTAAACTTGATGAGGAAGTATTAAAAGACAAATATTATCAGAGGCTTCAAAAAATTTTGACCCCATGGGTCTATTCCTGCCTTCAACAATAAAATCAAAGATTCTCCTCCAAGAAGTTTGGATGACAAATGTTGGGTGGGATGATCCAATAACAAATGGATAGCAAAAATTTTGGAAGAAGTTAGCTGCTGATTTAACAAAAGTGCAGAACATTAAAATTCAAAGGTGCTGTGGGTTTAGGGATAAGCCACAGAGACTTCATGTGTTTGCTGATGCAAGCACACATGCTTATGGGTACTGTGCATACCTTGTAAGTCCTACAGAAAATCATCTAATTTATGCAAAAGGGAAAGTTGCACCCCTCAAACCTACCCGAACCATACCTCAACTGGAACTATTGGCTGCTGCGTTAGCCATTAAAACCAATTCATTGCTTAAGGATGCTTGCCATGTTGTGAACATAACTGATATCCACATCTGGCTTGACAGTCAGATTTGTCTTGCCTGGATACGGAATGCTAGCATTAATAGTAAGAATATCTTTGCAAGAAATAGGCTAAAAGAAATAGCTGAAGCTAATGAAAGACTACAAGTAAACTTTCACTATGTTCCAACTAAACAAAATCCAGCAGACTTTCTGACCAGAGGTTTATCCTAGAAGTTGTTGAAGTCAAACAAAACTTGGTTCATGGGACCTAAGTGGCTCTGTAATACATACCAATGGCCTGTGGAACAAGTTAACTTGACATTAAATTTAATCTTTTCAAATGAAAAGGTTGAACCAATCACTAATTATGAACATTATTCTGATTTCAGCAAACTTGTCAGGGTCACAGCTTACTGTTTGAGGTTTGCTCACAACTGTTTAACTACAATAAACAATCAGCTAAATAAAAACAATCATAATTATACAGAAGTTGCAACCAAGTACTGGATAGCGCATGCACGACAAAAGGAGTACAATAAAGAGTTAGAATTCTTGACTAATGGGAAACAAACAAAAGAACCTGTACCATCAGTAGTTGTGGATCTAAATTTGTTCAGAGATGAGGAATGCCATCTAAAGTGTAAAGGGAGATTAGACAAATCAAAACTGTCTTACAAAAGCAAACAACCAATCCTTTTACCTAGATTTAGCTATTTGACAACATTAATCATCAGGCAAACACACACAATGATGTACATCATATGGGGTACCACAGACACTAACTACATTAAGAAAAACTTATTGGATACCCAAGGGAAGGATCACTGTTAAAACAGTCCTGAGTGAGTGTATCACATGTAGGCGTATTCATGCTAGGCCCTATAGGATACCAAATCCTCCTGCTTTGCCAGAGGAGAGAGTTACTCTCAACAGACCCTTTGAGACTGTAGGCATTGACTATACAGGAGCATTGACTGTGGGGTTGGTTGACACTGAACAAAAAATGTACATTGTACTGTTTACATGTGCTGCCTCACGAGCTGTTTATCTGGATGTTGTGGAGGACCTTACAGCAGAGTCTTTTGTTGCTGTCTTTAAGAGATTCTGTGCACGATATTTAGTACCCAAGACAGTATGGACTGACAATGCTACATATTTCAAGGCTGGTGAACAAGTCATCCACGATTTGTTAAGCAATGAATTCACACAATTATATATACAAAATTCAAACATAAAGTGGAAGTATATTCCGGTTGCCTCTCCTTGGTATGGTTCTATCTGGGAGAGGAATATACAAGCAGTAAAGAACTGCTTGAAGAAAGCAAATGGTAAAAAACAGATACACTTGTTTGAGTTGCTCACTCTCCTGGCTGAGATTGAGAACATCATTAACAATAGACCACTCACTTATGTAAGTGACAACATTAATGACCCCGGAACCATTAACTCCAAATCATTTGATTCGGGGAGAACAAGTTAGTCTCCTGCCGTACTACTATATAGACTCTTCAGAAGACCCAAACTGGACTCAACGACATGATGAGCTCCAGACTAAGTTACAACATTTAACTAGAGTTAAAGCTCATTTCATTAAACAGCGGAAAATTGAGTACTTGATGGGTCTAAGGGAGAGACATAACCAAATGACTAAGAAGGATTGGTGACACAATTAAGGTAGGGGACCTTGTTCTCATACATGACAGTACTCCAAGACAATACTGGCCTCTGGCTAGAGTTTTAGAACTCAGACCAGAGGCAGACGGGGTAACAAGAGTGGTCAAATTAAGGACTTCAACGGGTGACACAACAAGAGACATTTCTCTTTTGTACCCCTTAGAGCCTGGACCCAAAACAATGGACTTTGGAGAACCTTCTCCACCGCCAGTAACAACTGGAGACACTGAACTTCCAGTAACTATTCCTTTGACAGTAGGAGTGGTAACGCATCCTACTACAACATTGACAGACACATGACCTCAGCGACAAACAGCATTAAAGGCGCGACTAGTTTTACAACAAAAAATAGATGCTGGGGAATTGTAATTTATCTTCTAACTTTCACTTTTCCTTTTCTTATGGTAAAGACCATAGACAGTTTCATCTTATGGATGTATATTTTCTCTTCTAATTAAATGCTACATCTTCTCCATGAGATGGTGAGGATAGTCACTGTTAATCAGATTAACAGGCATTTACAGTCAAATAGTTAGCTAGTCTATACTCAGACATAAAAATTGGTGACATTGACACCAAAATTTTTATCTCCCGGGGCCCCCAGTATATGGAAAACTGATGTGTGGGTAGTTGGGATGTAACGAAAATGGTTCACTGAGTAGGTAGGTAGTTAATCGAACAATTATTAAATTCCTTTTATGTCAATAACTGGGTGGATGAAACCAATTGGTTGCTCACCAGAGTTATTCTCCACACTAGTATTTATATACTGTGTGACAAGAGCGTGCTCGGTAATAGATATACATTACCGATCAACCAACCAAAAAACCAAGAGGTCGCTGGTGGAAAAAGCCCAGCGAAAAGGTGGACAAGGGGGAACGAAAACGAGGAACGGGGTTACAAGACGGAACGAGGGAAGGGGGAAGAACAAACAACGGAAAAAAGATCCCCACCAGCAAGTACGCTCTCAACAATTAAACAAAAGGGGAAAAGGGTCTCTAATAACTAGTAGTAAGTGACTAATTGTGTTTTTAACCCAGTTAGAAGTAAACGCAGTAAATTAAGCTGGGTCAGACAAATTAGGCCTACATTGTGGCCTAAGACCTAGCATCAACTCATAGCGTAACAAAGGTGAAGGTAGATTGCCCTAACCTAATTTGGTGAGGAATCCTACTGTGGACCTCAATTTATCTGCCCGCTCTGGACCATTTCCGGAATCTCTAGGCTGACCCCTACAAGGCTAGACTTAATCTACTCTATAGTTAGACTGTGGATATAAGGGGTGGGTTAATTGTGGACCAATTGATACAGAGCATTTTTCACATAAGGTTTAAAATGAATGGTGAAGTAATTGAGGAAGTACAAGAGTTTAAGTAATTGGGTCAAACTATTACCAGCTCCTTGAGTGATGACTCGGATATAAGAAAACAGTCTCGAAGCCTGTATGCTAAAGCGAATATGACCATAAGGAGCGTTCGTTTCTGTACAAGTGAAGCTAAAGACACACTCTTTCGTACTTTCTGCAGTAATATATACGGTCTGCAGCTCTGTGTGAATTATAAAAAAGGTTCTGGCAGTACCCTAAATTTGCTGTACAACAGTTCTTTTAGACTCTTACATAAATTACCCCCGAGATGCTCAGCTTCGCAAATGTTTGCTACCCGCAATGTCCCGAGCTTCCCGGAGGTAACAAGACGTGCTCAACACATTCTAATGCAAAGAATTAAAAAATCAACCAACCCGATCATCCAAGCTATCCATGAGTCCTGCCATTTATCCTCTAAGGCCTAAGCTATGGACTTCTTGGTACGAAAACGTCTGTCTGTCTGTAGCTCCACTTAACTTCGACAGTGCAGTATTATTTCTAATCAATTGTATATATTTCTACCCTTAGTGTATGAACTGTCATTGTATGAATAATATTTGCCATATGGACTATAGTCTGGCAATAAACCTTTTCATTTTCATTTTCATATAGCAAAATTGGGGTAGAGTTACCAGATGCTCTTATTACGAAATGTATTTAAATCAATATATTTAATTTAAATACTCTTAACACGTGTACATATATATGTAATAATAACAATAAGTCAATATTTAAATTTAACACATTGTGGTTTGTCAAGACCATAGTTCTGGTACGTTCTACGGTCACAATGACTGAAAGGACAGTGAAGCATGCTGATAATGACATGAAATCATCATAAGATCTAATACTTTTTGTCTAAGTATATGCAATTTGCAAACTCCTCTAAAGTGTATAATTATAATCAGTCGTGTGATGGAATAAATCTTCAAACTACTTTTGCCGTGTATATATATATATATATATATATATATATATATATATATATATATATATATATATATATATATGTTTCATGATTATGCAAAGAAACTAGGCTGTGGCGGGGTTATCTAGCTATGTTGCTCGACATAATACTTAAATACTATTTAAATTCGGTTGTGATGTCCGTTACAATAAGGAAAACAATAAGAGAGAACTTTATAAATTTTAGACAATGAGGAAACCTGTAAACTGTGGAGAGACTTGCTTGGTACTATATACGATGCAGGCAGGAAGGAGGGGCCAATCGCGAATCTCCGAAACTATTGAAATTACACCTTTTTTGAAAAGACTGTGTAGTGTGTAAGATGCATGCGTGTGTAGTAAGGGATATAGTATATATATATATATATATTTATTTATTTATTTATTCGACTCTTGTAAATATGCATAGCGGGTTATTATGAGTCAGAAGTTCTAATGAGATCGATGTACAGTTCCCTCGAATGATCTGTTAAATAATTTTAAATTAAATGTTAGGGCTCACGTCATTGCGGAAACTAAGATCGCATGATGATACTTTTACGTTTTTAATACAGGTGAAAAGGCGTATGTTGCATACTATACGTACATATATTAGGATTGAAAGTATTTTTGTGGCCATTTGTACAGAAAATAATGCTTTTTATACGAGATCTGATATCATAAAGCATTAATTATAACATTTTAAACGTTGTGTAACGGTAGGCTTCAGTCTGTAAAGACATGATTGGTACAGCTAATGACAAAAACAATAAGCATGAACATTCTGTGTGATTGATGTAAACAGTGGCCTGACTGGTGTGAAAACAAATACGTTTATTATGAGAATTATGAGGAATTGTGAACAGCCGTTAAATTAGAGAAATGATAATTAAAGTAATGTGAATAGTCCTAACTATAACTACAAGTAGAAAGGTTCTTAATGAAAAATCTCTCAACTTTCAATACCTATTTCCCGCTGCATCTATTTAAAAATGACAACCCACATAAATTTGACATCCCGTTTTCTTTAATTGCATCTAATAAGAATTTTTTTTACCCGAACCTACTTATTTGGATGTTATATATATATATATATATATATATATATATATATAATATATATATAATAATAATAATAACAAGATTAGTTGCAGCTAATAGTCTTTAGAAGAAAGTTAAACTTAACAAATAACCTGAAAACAATTACTGAGAGAAATATATAGCAAGATTGGGGGTATAGTTGCCAGATGCTTTTATTACGAAGGGAATTGAAATCAATATATTTAATTTAAATACTCTTAACACGTGTACATATATATATGTAATAATAACAATAAATCAATATTAGTAATAATATTTAAGTGGATGTTTAGCGGAGGATAACAGAATTGATGCTTCAGATTCAAAGCTGTGTTACGCAGCTTGATGTTCTTTTTAGCATATGCAATTTTATAACGAAATTTGCTGTATAGTAAAATTATTAATTCACATACCAGAAGATAGCATGTGAAAGTGAATGTAATGGTATATATCAGCGTAAATAACAGAAAACTACATATTTAAAAGTAAATAAACAAATATGAGTGTACTATATGTATATATTGTATTTGAAGGTCATCTCGTTTGAAAATAAGCCAGTTTCCCTTAAAAAAGAGAGAAATTAATTTATTTAAATTAAAATGATAAATATTCATTTTATTTTTCATAATGCAGATCTTAAACAAAGAACTTGTATTAGGTTTAAAATATGATCACTCTGATTTTCATTTATGTATTGTTCGCAATTTGTTAACATTTGAAAATTGGGTGTTAATGTGCAATCTCGTTAGGCCTATTAAAACCTTTCATTCGTTTCCATTTCTACTGTCTTCTAACTTGCGGAAAGTACTTGAATGTATGTATGTTTTTTCATGTTTGTTCTTGTTTGCCTCATGAAAGAACTTTTTGAAGGAGGAAGGCGAGGCTCAATCCTTTCTTAAATTTTTTTGAAGGAAGGTGAAGACGAATCATTTTTAAAATTTATTTTTTTAAATTTAATTTTTTAAATTTAATTTTTTTAAATTTATTTTTAATTTTTTTTTTTTTGAAGGACCATGAAGGACAAGGACCTCATAAAGGAGGGACCGCCATGAAGGACGGTGGAGGACCTCCATGAAGGACGGTGGAGGACCGCCATGAAGGACGGTGAGGGGGGAAATTTTCAATTGATCCATTTCTGTCTCACATTTGCGGCTATACTACTATCACTAACCATTAACTAAATTTTAATTTACCAGAGAATTATTATGGCGGGAACTGAAAGGTAAAATTAAATTTTAGGCACATTTATTAAAGACTACGACACAATGTGCTGGTTGCCCTTCAGAAAGACCAACTTCTTAAAGTTAGGCCCAACTGCCAGTCTTGACCTCTTGGGCCTCAGGATGTCCTTGCCGAGAGAGAAGAGCCGTTCCACTGCGGCAGAGGACAGAATTGGCAGACTGAAGTTATGGCGATTTGAATTCATTCGCGGAGCGGTGATCTTCCGTGAATGACTCCTCGCAGTTAACGTGTTAACGGACTTTAACAGACTAAATATCGAGTTATCGGAAGTTAACTGGTCCGATAACGATAAATGGAAATTAACTTCCGTTATTAGTCCGTTAAAAAAAGTTAACTTCGTTAATTAACTGTTATCGGATTAACGCTTTAGTGCCCAACACTGATCATATATATATATATATATATATATATATATCCCCGCAAGGGGGTTCTAAGCTCGTGCTCTTGAGTGCTCTTTGTGCTCGTTTGTACGTGCTTGTTCCTGGAGGTTTCACGTGCGCCCTCCCGGCCCTAGCACCCAAGGATGATGGGGCTCGACCCTGCAGTCCTTGTCATCCTTGGTCTTTTTCCACTTCGACTGTCCCCTCCACCCTTTCTTTTCCTCTGTCTTTCCTCTCACTTTTTCTTTGTTTTTCCGCTGAGATATGCCCTTTAAATAGAGGCGAATCGGTTCTTCCCGAACTAAAAAAAAAATATATATATATATATATATACCGTCTGCTAAAAAAAAGGTTCACTCTAAAAACAGCCATGAAATCAACATTTATTAACCAATTAGAATGAAACTCATAAAGAGCAAAACTATATAAACAGTGTATATGTACACGAATTTTCAGATTATTATATTCAAAATTAATGATTTAATGAGGATTGTTATGTTCAATAAATTTTGTTGGTGAACATCGCTCCAGTTTTGAATTCTGGGAGTCCACAAAAGCGGTAAAACTTTGGTAATAAAATTTTATTCTCCTTTTAGTTATAAAATACATCATAAGATTTATATAATATAGGAAATGCCTACATTAAAAACCCATGAAAATAAAAAGAGGATTTTGAATTTCGAAACGGAACTTAAATCCTAAGTTTACAAAGAAATCAAATTAACATTTTACTCTTTTAGAATTCCTATTAAAAAAATTGTTCAATGTGTTTCTTTCTGTTTCAACAATTTTCTTCAAGCTTGGACGAAATTCATCAATGGTTCGATCCATCAGCTCCTGTGGTATCTTTTCCCACTTCTCCACAAGAAGCTGACGCAAGTGATCAACATTTCTCACCCTGCTCCTATAAACTCTCTGTGCGAAATTTTCCCAGATTCCATAGTCAGCAGGGTTCAAGTTAGGACTGTTAGGTGTCCAATTTTGGGGTTCAAGCAATTCTGGGACATTATTTTTTAACTATTCCACAGTTGCTATTGCTGTATGGGACCTTGCACCGTCTTGCTGAAAAAGATAATAACCACCATTGGCCAGATTTTGCATTTTGGGAAGCATGTTTCGCAGCAGAGTATTTCGATAGTACTCGGCTGGCTGGCTGGCTGGCTCTCTCTCTCTCGAGTCATCCAGACCGGCTGTTGGAGGTGCGGCGGTCACTGATGCGGCTGCGCCCTCCACCCCGGAGCTCATTGATAGGATAGCTGCCATGGAAAGGCGGTCCAGCGATGGACTGGAGAGGGCTCGGGACCGCGGAGAAAGGGTAGAGGTGCAACCGGGGACTAGGGTACAAAATCAGTGTGAAGAATCGCCAGCGACTCACGTGGAATGCACGGAACCGCGGCGCAAGGTGGAGGGCGTAAAGAAGGGGCTGATAGAGAAGGGTGGGAAGGGGCCGATAAAGAAAAAGGGTGGGAAGGGGCCTACTGATGACCCAAAGAAACCGAAAGATGTAGCTACGGGTTTCGAAAGGTCTCGGGCAAGAAGGCTGCGAAGCCGAAGCCTGAGATCCCAGTTGCCCCTGTCAGGACCTTCAACCGCTTTAGTCTCCTGTGCTCGAAGGAGGAAGACACCGTTTTGATTGGGGACTCGCAGATCAGGGGCCAGGAGAAGTACTTTGCTTCTGCAAACCGGGATGGGAGGAAGGTAAGGTGCTTACCTGGGCGGGGAACGGCGCACTTAAGGAAGGAGGTAGAGAAGGTGCGCGTGGCTAGTCGGAGGACTGCGATCGTTGTCCTCGCTGGTGGCAACGACCTGTTCCTCAAAGGCGGTAGGGTAGGTCTTACAGACGGGATGATCACCGAGATCATGTCTCTTGCGGATGATCTAAAACTGAAGACAGACAGGGGAATGTTAATGGGTATTTTACCGCGAATGAATGCCAGTGACCACGCGCTCAGTAAGGTCATTGGCATCAACGAGAGGGTGCAAGACTTGTGCGTCCCGCTGGGTGTGAGGTTTATTGACCCCTTCGACGCGTTTTCGGGTAGGTGGGACCTTTATCAGAGGGATGGTGTCCACCTCAATAACAAGGGTAAAGGTGTGCTAGGCGCGCTGCTCGACCTGCACCTATACAGAATGGTGAGGTCGAGTCCGGAGAGAGATGATGGGCCCCGACCGGGGAGGGATGATAATGAGCCGGTGGCGGACGTACCTTCAACTGAAGGGTGCGTCCAGGTACAGGTGGAGGGGGCTCAGGCTCCCGCGGAAGTTGCCCCCTCGTTAGTGAGGGGCTCTTCAACTCCCGAACAGCCCTGGCTGTTCGGGAAACGGGTCGTGCTAGGGGGCGGTCAGAATAGGGAAGGCTCCCTCCGTGCAATGCTTTTTAATGCTAGGTCAATTAGGAACAAGTTTTGCGAGCTACGGGCGCTCTTAGCATCAGAATACCAGGATATCGTTGCTATCACCGAGTCCTGGATTTATACTGATCGTAGGGACTACGTTGGGGAGTTCGAAATTCCCCGGTATAGAATGTTTCGCAAAGACCGCACCCATGGGGAGGGGGGTGGGGTACTAATATACGTCAGGGACACGTTCAGTCCGGTTGACTGCCAGTTCCGGTCGGAACGGGAGCTGCTTGGCGTCGATCTGAATGTGGGAGGGACGAGCTATAGGTTAATCTTGGTGTACAGACCTCCGCATCTCCTCCTCGAGGAGGATACAGCCATGTACACCGAACTCAGTAGCCTGCTAGGAGATAGGGTGTGTGTAGTTTTAGGAGACTTCAACTGTCGCAGCATAAAGTGGGAAGACAGGACTGCTGATGCTGAAGGGGAGGAGGCTAGTTGACTTTGCTGATGAGAACTTCCTCACTCAGTGGGTCAATGAGCCTACACGAGGCGAAAGCGTTCTAGACTTAGTATTCACGACCGAAAACAACCCCGTCACTGGCCTCACCGTTGATGAATCATTGGGCGGGAGTGATCACGGTCTGATTAGGTTTCGTGTGTGCGTCCCTCAGGTGAAGCGTAGTAACTCGAGAGGCAGTAAGCTCGAACTCTGGCGGGCGGACTTTGTTAGCCTCCGGGATAGCGTAGGTGAGATGGGGTTAGAGGTCGGCGGCGATGTTGAGGGAGTGTGGAGTGCATTCCCGGACGAGTTTATGGTGCTGCAGTCTGCTGCCATACCCTCAAACCCGCATCATCCCCGAGCCAGGCGTGAGGCACGAAGGTGCTCGCCTGGATAGTGTTCGATGTACCGCGACAGTCGTTGCCGATAGAATAGACAAACTGAGTGCGTTTAAGGCTCCTGGGACAGACCAGTTTCTCCCCAGAGCGTTGCGGGAGGTGCGCGACCAGGTGGCTCCCCACCTGGCTACAGTCTTCAACAAATCGTTGGAGACGGGCCAGGTGCCTGGTAACTGGAGGGAAGCCAACGTGACCCCTATCTTTAAGAAAGGGGATCACGAAAGTCCAGGGAACTATCGTCCCATTAGTCTCACTTCAGTTGTAGGTAAATTATTAGAGGGGATAATAGCGGATAGGATCGTTGACCATTTGGATTCGTACAAGCTGCTTGGGGACTGCCAACATGGGTTTAGACGGCATAGGTCGTGTCTCACCAACTTGCTCAAGTTTTTCCACGTCATGTTGAGTGAGTATGATAAGAGTAGGGCGATTGATATACTGTATCTCGACTTTGAGAAAGCCTTTGGTAAGGTACCTCACCGCCGGCTAATGGCGAAAGTGCGCGCGCTGGGTATCGGTGGGGAAGTAGGAAGGTGGATTGAAAACTGGTTGAAGAATAGGCGGCAGAGAGTTGTAATTAAAGGGGCTAGTTCGAGTTGGGCCTCGGTCACTAGCGGGGTTCCTCAGGGTTCCGTTTTGGGGCCGCTGTTGTTTATCATTTACATAAATGATATACACGGTGGCATCGTCAGTCGGATCGCCAAATTCGCTGATGACACCAAGCTTGGGGCCAATGTTGGGACGCCGGAAGCGATCGAGCAACTGCGTGCGGACCTAGATAGGATAGGAGAGTGGTCCGAAAAGTGGCAAATGCCGTTTAACTTGGGTAAATGCAAGGTCATGCACATTGGCCACGCCAATCCCAAGTCGGAATACTCGATGTTGAGGAGTAATCGAGGCGACTGATTTGGAAAAGGACTTGGGTGTGCTAATTAGCAGCGACCTTAAGTTTACCAAACAGTGCGTAGAGGTGGAAAAGAAAGCCCAGAAGCTGTTGGGATATATCAGAAGGCAATTTCAGTTTCGGAACAAGGAGATTTTGCTCTCTCTGTACAATTCCCTGGTTCGGCCGCACCTGGAGTATGCTGTGCAGTTCTGGTCGCGCACCCTCAGGAAAGATATTGAGAGGCTGGAGCGAGTGCAGGCGAGGGCCACAAAGTTAATCCCTTCCGTTAGGCATATGGGCTACAATCGACGGTTACGCGCCCTGAACTTGTTTTCGCTGGAAACTCGGAGGCTGCGCGGTCAACTGATCGAGGTTTTCAAGCTCTTACGCGGGTTCAACGATGTCGATTTTAGAAGCATGTTTAGTTTAAATGATAACCCAACTCGCAACAATGGTTGGAAGTTGGATTTGAAACGGTTTAGGACTAGTTTGTGTGGGAATTACTTTACGTATAAGATCTGTGACACATGAAACAGGTTACCTTCAGAGGTTGTGAACAGTTCCTCTGTGGATCAGTTCAAGAAAAGGTTAGACCAAATCTTGCACACTATTTGAGTGTGTAGAAAATTTTCCGTGGCACCCGTTGCCATTGATACCTCCTCGGTATGGGCCGCAAGGCCTTTTGAGGTACTTCTTTTCCTTGTAACTCCTTGTAACTCACTCTCTCTCTCTCTCTCTCTCTCTCTCTCTCTCTCTCTTCCCATGAGAACACTGAGTCGTATGTCCGCCTGTGCAGAGAAGTGAAGGAGAAGGTTAGACTAGCGAAACGTAACAAAGAACTCCGGTTGGCAAGCCTCTGCAAGGGGAACCCTAAGGAGTTCTTCAGTTATTTTAATAGTAGAAAGCCCATTAGAAGCATGATATGTCCGTTAAATGACCCCAGCGGCATTCTGCGGACCCCCGACGCGGACATGGCTAATGTGCTGAATGAGTACTTTGCGGAAGTGTTCACCAGGGAGGACACCCCCGTCATCCCCGAGCCAGGCGTCAGGCACGACGGTGCTGGCCTAGATAGTGTTCAGTGTACCGCGACAGACGTTGCCGATAGAATAGACAAACTGAACGCGTTTACGGCTCCTGGGCCAGACCAGTTTCTCCCCAGAGTGTTGCGGAAGGTGCGCGACCAGGTGGCTCCTCACCTGGCTACAGTCTTCAACAAATCGTTGGAGACGGGCCTGGTGCCTGGTGACTGGAGGGAAGCCAACGTGACCCCTATCTTTAAGAAAGGGGATCACGAAAGTCCAGGGAACTATCGTCCCATTAGTCTCACTTCGGTTGTAGGTAAATTATTAGAGGGAATAATAGCGGATAGGATCGTTGACCATTTAGATTCCTACAAGCTGTTTGGGGACTCCCGACATGGGTTTAGACTGCATAGGTCGTGTCTCACCAACTTGCTCGAGTTTTTCCACGTCATGTTGAGTGAATATGATAAGAGTAGGGCGATTGATATACTTTATCTCGACTTTCAGAAAGCCTTTGATAAGGTACTTCACCGCCGGCTAATGGCCAAAGTCCGCGCGCTGGGTATTGGTGAGGAAGTAAGTAGGTGGATTGAAAACTGGCTGAACAATAGGCGGCAGAGGGTTGTAATTAAAGGGGCTAATTCGGGTTGCGCGTCGGTCACTAGCGGAGTTCCTCAGGGTTCTGTTTTGGGGCCACTGTTGTTTATCATTTACATAAATGATATCGACGCTGGCATCGTCAGTAGGATCGCCATATTCGCTGATGACACCAAGCTTGGGGCCAATGTTGGGACGCCAGAAGCGATCGAGCAACTGCGTGCGGACCTACGTAGGATAGGAGAGTGGTCCGAAAAATGGGAAATGCCGTTTAATTTGGGTAAATGCAAGGTCATGCACATTGGCTACGCCAATCCCAAGTCGGAACTACTCCATGTTGGGGAGTAATATCGAGGCCACTGATTTGGAAAAGGACTTGGGTGTGCTAATTAACATCGACCTTAAGTTTACCAAACAGTGCGTAGAGGTGGAAAAGAAAGCCCAGAAGTTGGGTTATATCAGGAGGCAATTTGGATTTCGGAACGAGGAGATTGCATTCTCTCTGTACAATTCTCTGGTTCGGCCACACCTGGAGTATGCTGTGCAGTTCTGGTCGCCCACCCTCAGGAAAGATATTGAGAGGCTGGAGCGAGTGCAGGCGAGGGCCACAAAGTTAATGACTTCCGTTAGGCATATGGGCTACAATCGACGCTTACGCGCCCTGAATTTGTTTTCGCTGGAAACTCGGAGGCTGCGCGGTCAACTCATCAAGGTTTTCAAGTTCTTACGCGGGTTCAACAATGTCGATTTTAGAAGCATGTTTAGCTTAAATGATAACCCAACAATGGTTGAAAGTTGGATTTGAAACGGTTTAGGACTAGTGTGTGTGGAATTGCTTTACGTATAAGATCTGTGACACGTAGAACAGGCTACCTTCAGAAGTTTTTGAACAGTTCCTCTATGGATCTGTTCAAGAAAAGGTTAGACCGAATCTTGCACACTATTTGAGGGTGACAGAATTTTTCTCTGGCACCCGTTGCCATTGGTGCCTCCTCGGTATGGGCCGCAAGGCCTTTTGAGGTACTTCTTTTCCTTGTAACTCCTTGTAACTCATTCTCTCTCGCTTTCTCTCACTCCCTCTCTTATATATATATATATATATATATATATTTATTTATCCCGTTAAAAAGTAGGTCTAGGGCTGGGTGAAAAGTTAGGCGTTCGCCAGTATGAACAATTCCGGCCGAAGTCATCGAAAGCAAAGGTGATCCTATATATGTACAAATCTCTCTCTCTCTTATATATTATATATATATATATATATATATATATGTATATATAGGTGTCCCATGAGTCCGGCATGATAGGAAAAAAAAAAAAAAAGGCAAAACAAAAGCTTTTATTTACAGAACGTGCTCAATATGTCCACCAATGTTTTATTGTTCCGTAGCCCATTCACAAAATTCCATCCGCCGGTCGGGATTATCTTCGCTTAATTTCTGTAGGATCTGAAGTTTATATGGATGCCATTTGTGAGCCTGAAGAATGCGATGGATGCTACTTTTCGACACTCCTGTCTCGGCGGACAATCGCCGAAGAGACTTATTGGGACTGGGACTTCTGTTAAAATGAGCCAGGATAGCAGTCGTTGTATCATCGTCAGTGGACCTCCTTGAAGGTCCACTGCGTGGTTTATCTTCTATGGATCCTGTTTCATTAAACTTTGCAACAAGACTGCTAACACAACTCTGTGTTATTGGCTCGCGGTCTTGATGCAGTCTGTTAAATTCAGCAGCGGCCTCTCTTTGACTCCGATTTCCTATGAGTAGAATTATCTGGATTCGTTCTTCCTTGCTCACAGACATTATGCTGTAGAAAGAGAAAAATCTGAATTATGGTTTGTAGAAATATAAAAATATGAATTTCTCCTATGATGCCGGACTTATGGGACACACTGTATACACACCCCTCTAAAAAGTAGGTCTAGGGCGGGGTGAAAAGTTTGACCTTCGCCAGAATGAACAATTCAGGCCGAAGCCATCGAAAGCAAAGGTCATCCTATATATGTACAAATCTCTCTCCTCGCTCTCTCTCTCTCTCTCTCTCTCTCTCTCTCTCTCTCTCTCTCCATCTCGCTCTCTCTCTCTCTCCCTCTCGCTCTCTCTCTCTCTCACTCCGTCTCTCTCCGTGCTGGGTCCTTTACTTTTTATCATTTATATTAACGATATAGACATCGGGCTTCTAAGTGCAATCTCCAAATTTGCAGACGATACGAATTTAGGAAGTAGTGTAGGTACTTAGGAGGGCGTAAGAACGCTTCAGAACGATCTTGACAGGTTGGGCGAATGGTCTGCTACTTGGCAGATGCCATTCAACTTGGACAAATGTAAGGTAATGCACATAGGTTATAAAAACCCAAAGCCTGATTACTCTCTCTTGGGAAGGAACTTGACTGAGACCGATCTAGAGAAAGACTTGGGAGTCTACATCAGCACGATCTGAAACTATCGAAGCACTGCGCAGAAGTCGAAAAGAGGGCCTTAAAATTATTAGGTTATATTAAAAGACAGTTCCAGTTTCGGAACAAGGAGACTGTAATGTCTCTTTATAATTCTCTAGTCAGACCTCAACTGGAATACTGTGCGCAGTTTTGGTCTCCATCCCTCAGGAAGGATATAGAAAGGTTAGAAAGAGTACAAGCAAGGGCTACAAAATTGATCCCTTCAATGAGAATGCAAAGTTACCAACGGAGATTGGAGCGCCTAAATCTGTTTAGCTTAGAGACGAGAAGGTTGCGAGGACAGCTTATTCAAGTCTTTAAGATGCTCAAAGGAATAGACAGGGTAGATTACAGAAACTTATTCTCACTTAATGCCAATCCGACAAGAAATAATGGGTTTAAACTGGAACTAAAGACATTTAGGACCTCTGTCTGCGGAAATTTCTTTTCGTATAAAATAGTTAATATCTGGAACCAACTTCCCTCAGAGGTTGTTTCCAGTCAAAATGTAAATGTGTTTAAAAATAGGCTAGACAAAGTACTGAACACTCTCATAGTTTAAGATTAAAACATAAGAAAACTCTGCAGGAGTTCGCTTGCACGGTGTCTCTGTGAGCAAGCTAAATATAGAGATATTTATATTCTCCACTTTCTTGTAAAATTTCCTTGGCTACTTTTCCAGGGTCAAGGTATTTTCTTCAACCTTTTTCCGTACCTGCCTCTGGCAGGGAGGGAGCGGAGGGTGGGGAGAGAGCCTTCTACTTTTCTATCCAGTTTTCTACTACTGCTAGGATAGTTGAAAGAAAAATAAACTTTTAATAACAGGAACCTCCCAGAGTGGACCAAAAGGTCTTTCAGGCTTCCTCTTGTCCTTGTAACTCCTTGTAACTCTCTCTCTCTCTCGATTTTAGAAGCATGTTTAGTTTAAATGATAACCCAACTCGTAGCAATGGTTGGAAGTTGGATTTGAAAGGGTTTAGGACTAGTGTGTGTGGGAATTACTTTACCTATAAGATCTGTTACACGTGGAACAGGCTACCTTCAGTAGTTGTGAACAGTTCTTCTGTGGATCTGTTCAAGAAAAGGTTAGACCGAATCCTGCGCACTATTTGAGGGTGAAAGAATTTTTCCCTGGCACCTGTTGTCATTGGTACCTCCTCGGTATGGGCGGCAAGGCCTTTTGAGGTACTACTTTTCCTTGTAACTCTTTGTAACTTGTAACCCTCTCTCTCTCTCTAAGTTAGAGTAAACATCCTTCCACGGTTGGCAGTTTTATTGTCTCGAGGCATCATAAACACTAAACTTCACGAGCAACTGACTCTCAGTTTAACGTTTATATATATCCCGTTTAAAAGTAGGCCTAATTTGGAGTGTAAAGCTTGAGGGAAATAGAGAGAAGGTAGGGCAGTATAAACGAAGTTCCTCCTGAACACTTCCTAATTAA
Source organism: Bathynomus jamesi (assembly GCA_023014485.1). NCBI lineage: Eukaryota > Metazoa > Arthropoda > Malacostraca > Isopoda > Cirolanidae > Bathynomus > Bathynomus jamesi. The sequence goes on from JAJOZX010004483.1 coordinate 232,338, forward strand.
ACGAAGTAATCAGCTGAACAGTAGAAGGGCATAAATATTTATGGAATATATACAATTATATTAAACAGCGTTCTGTTCGAGATCATAAACTTCGGCTTAATGACCCGCATTCACCAAACATCTGTCATTTTTTTAAAAATTTATTTATTGTATTGTTCGCGAAATCAGGGACCCCCAATAAACTTTTACAGGTGCGAGTACGAGTTTCGCGCACTGTTGAATTTTACCTTCATAGATAATTACCTTCCAGTTTTATATTTCAGAGGAAATAAATTTTTCCGATCCCATTTTAGATAGGGCACCATAAACCGATTCACAAACCAACCTCTTTAAGTTCCTCATTTAAATGCAGGCTTACCATATATTCAATTCCCCCACCAACACATCGGTACAGAATACAAGCTCAAAAAACAACGCGTTTCTCTCTCCACGGATCTGGAACGGACAAGATATATTTGACACGCCCCAGATTTCACGGAGCAGCCAATCACAAACCTGTTGGGCGGAGCCCGGAACCTCTGTTTGGCGGCTAGGCGGGCCCATGCGTCAAGCCCTTCCCAAAATTCACTGATAGCCAATAGGAAGCTCGCTATTCGGGTATTTACATTAATGACCCCGTTTATAAAAGAGGTCACTTTCATCTCAAAGACTCAATTCGTATGTTTTTTTTGCTCAGTGCTTTTGAAATATCCCCAACATGAGTCAGCTCTACAACTCTCCTGAATTGTTTGATGATCAAGACGTCCCATCACTCTCTGCAATTTATCTTTTCAACGCTGTGGACGCTAACACCCTACTTTCAATGCAGACTGTTGCAGAAAGTTGCGATGCATTGCAAGATCCAACGGACACCTCATTTGAAATGTAAATGATTAATTTGTGATTATATACATCGTTTCATTCAGTGTTAAATAATTTTTAAAATTCGTGATAAAGCGAAGTGAAAGGAAATCTATCCAGAGGTCGAGCTAGCCTAGCATGGCCTAACCAGATATAATATAACCTAACCTAACCTAGCTTTATTCTGAGTTTTTCTACAACGAAAAAATTATTCCAGGATTCTCTCATTTATAATATAATATAACCTAACACAACTGAACCTAACCGGGACATAATATAACCTAGCATAATATATATATATATATATATATATATATATATATATCGGCCCAGGACTCTTTATCGTTTATAATAATATATCCTAACCTAGCATATATATATATATATATATATATCGGTCCAGGGCCCTTTCTCATTTATAATAATATAACCTATCCTAACCTAGCATTATTCTGAGTTTTTCACAACGAAAAATTATTCCCAGGATTCTTTCTCGTTTATAATAATATAACCTAACCTAACACAATTGAACCTAACCGGGACATAATATATCCTAGCCTAACCTATAATATATATATATATCGGCCCAGGACTCTTTATCGTTTATAATAATATATCCTAACCTAACCTATATATATATCGGCCAAGGGCTCTTTCTAGCTTATAATAATATAACCTAACCTAGCCTAACCTAGCATTACCTAACCGAATATGATATAACTAACCTATCCGGGCATAATATAACCTAACCTAGCACAGAAGGTCAAACTTTTCACCCCACCCTAGACCTACGGTTTAACGGGGATTCATCACCCAGCGTTTTGCACTCATCTCTTAATAAACCTAACCTAGCGTAGCATACCCCGGCATAATTAAACTTTAATTTTACTTAACTTTATTTCATTCAGTATGAACTAATCATGTTAACTTCTCATTAAAAGAGCGAAACGGAACTTGAACGTGCTATAGCTACTTTTCGTTTGATGAAGGGGGAATAAATGATATGGATGCTTTACCGCACAGCCAACCCAGCGAGCTGAATGCAGAGGTCGAGGTATTGCTCACATCCTGTCCAACGAATGCCAGGTCATCGAGGAACTAATGTAAGTATTTTTGGGGTTAAGAACAAAACACATTGTATTTTCATTTAATTTATTAAATGGTAGAAAACATGTACAAAGCGGAACCAGTGTCCATTAAATAAGTCTTAATGGCGTCAAATACGCCTTTACACAATATAGATACACACCTTTACACAATACAGCGGGTGCTAACATATGGGAACATTTTTTTATTTGTTTGCATACCGTTTTATCATTCATTTCAGTGTTGCACAAATCGAATAATTTAAAAAATTTATAAATCCCTTCCCACGTGACATGTGCATGAGAAATGAGAGGCTGTACATGCCGCACTTGTTACTACAATATCCTTGAAAGCGGTACGGATTCCATACAATCTCAGGTACATGTATCTGCTCGATAAATTGTACAACCACAGGATCATTCCAGGGCTGAGTGCAGAGTGAGTCAAAATAGTACATTCTTTCCCTATTTTTAAACTAGATTGCAAACAAATGAATCCTCTCACCCACCCCCACAATGTCCGTGTTAACGATAATCCCGTACCGTTTCTCGTACTTGGCAATTTCAATATTTCATTCTTCGCAAACACGCCGATAAATTTGGAGTGTTTGATTCGATCACTTTTCATTACTCTCTGGAGTGTATTCGCGTCCATTTTAAAAGTCTGTGACCACGTTCCTGAAACGATCAACTTTTATTAGTGCTTGTGATTCGAGGTACACGAGAACACTAATAGGAGCGTCTATAGGCTTGGCAAATTCCAACCTGACTGAGATATTCTTACTCTGTTGTGGACTTAAGTAGGTATTTATACCAGCAGACAAGTTAGGGGTCATATCAAATGAATAAATGTTAAATTCTTCGACAAATTCTTTCTGCGTTACGCCAAACCCAAGTTCATCAGAGCCACCTGCATTATGAAACAGATTGCTATAAGCTCTCGCGCAGAGCTGGAACACAGCATCAGATGATTAGTCCATAATCATAGTCCCTCCCAAAGCGATGCCATTTACGTATAGAGTTATATTTTTAAGGCCGAAATTCTCGAAGTTAAAGGCACTCTTTCTATATTTTCCATTCGTCGAGGCGTGGTCCTGCATTCTAATTAATATCCTTTTAGGTAGGACTCCAAGGGCCACGTTTTTTAGTTGCTTCGATGCCATCCCGGCGGGCACCGTATATAGTTTGATCTGTACCCTGCTAATTGGGTATTTTACTGTGGCGTGTATTAAGTCTTTCTCAATTTCTATTCGTTTTGGCGAACTTAATTTCACTCGGCGTCCACGCAAATACGTCTCCATTATGTGAATCACAACGCGTTTCGCGCCCTCTTCTTGATCAGACCCCAGATTTATGCAGATCTCAGGAAACGGGCGGTTGAGCTTTAGTTCAGATCGACGCCATTCATAAGGAGTTTCTCCTGAAATGTGAAGTCTGTATGAAGATGTCCAAAACACTCGTATATCTTTTTTTCAGAATTTTTAAATTTATCCTTTATAACACTTTCATCTTTAGTCTGGTAATATCCCTCGGCGGTTAAAAAGGTGTCCTTCGCTTCTTTTGAAAAGTTGAGGACATTTTCCAGATAGGCTCGTAGGTGATAATACCCCGTTCCTGCCGAGATGTTAACCTGACTTAAATACACCTCACACTGGCTGAATATGGAGTGCAAAAAGTTGGTTTCAGGGTATGCAGAGTAACTATCATCGCAGTCGGTTCCATGAGAATGGGCTATACGCAGTTTAGCGTATATGTGCATGCAGGGCGGGTCAACAAAAAAGTAAGGGCCTGAGCTGGGTATCACAAATTTTCTTGGGGCACTCTGCGAACTAATTGTGTTTAATGGGTTAACTGTAATAAAGTCGCTATGCTCAATAGAGACCTGAGTGGGGGGCATATGAAAGAGGGACAGTTCCGATTTACAGCATTGTGAACTACACGGATGGATAAGACGCGCCAGGACGAGTCAGAAATAGTGCCACCTCTCTCGACAACTAGTAATCAGCCTATGATTCGTGAGAGTAGTGTCCTGAGCTTATATCAGTTAAAAAAATGATAAGCCATAGGCTTCATACGCTTAGAGTACTTTTTTTTATTTCGTTTTACGTTTAGCGCCACGTGATGGTAACCCCTTCTTCCTGGAAGATCTCTTCTTCCCGCCACCATGCATTTTTCTCTTTGCATCTTTGATAATTTCGTCCAGTGCACGTTTTAAATGTTTTTTTAGAGCTTCTTTAGGTTTAGTTCCACCCATTATGTCTTCTGCGGCGTTAAAACCTGTTTGTAACGCCTTCCTCCTTAGGTATCTAGCACCCCACTTCAACAGTGGGACAGCGGTGCGTAGTATGGATGAAAAAATAGATCCAAGCCCACTCCCACGCTGATATCTCACCCCTTGATAGACTGTGAATGGCCTTCGGGTCATTATAAACAAGGAAAGTGTAGTTTCACTGTTAAGCTTCGATCACCGAATGGGAAATTTTTTCCCTCAATCGTTAAATGGGGGTGCAGAAACTGCTAAGGCGGAACAGCAAACCTAAGTAGTATGAGCGCAAAATGGGAGAGTGCAACAATGTTGCAAGAGGTTATGCAACAACGGGGGGAGGGGGTTATGCAGTAAATCAATGCTGCAAAGGGGGAGAAGGGGTTATGCAGAAAGTCAATGCTGCAAAGGGGGAGGGAGGGAGCTTCGTGGCGAGAAGGGAGGATGACCTCCCCCAAAAGGGGTAACCTTAACCTAAGAGAGGGAGAGAAAGCAGAAGGAGGAGGGTCTTTGGAGAAGAAAGTGGGATGTCGTCACCCCCAAAAGGGAAACCTAACCTAAGCCTTAACCTAAGAAGGAGAGAGAGGTGTCCAGCCAGACGCATAATGAGAGTTCATTTGAGCGCCCGCTGTCTTATAAGGTGTAAATCCGCCAGTTGGCTTAGAAGGCTTTTTAGAAGCCGTAAATGGCTTGTTCAGGTGTACTTTATTAGGGTTGAGTTGCCAGATTGCGCTATTTATTTAATTAAAGCATATATTCTTGACAGTTGGCTTAGAAATCCGTCAGTCGGTTTAGAAGGCTTAATCTGGCTTAGAAGACGTAAATGGCTTGTTCAGGTGTACCTTATTAGGGTTGAGTTGCCAGATTGCGCTATGTATTTAATTAATGTATATATTCTTGACAGTTGGTTTAGAAGGGGTAACCAGCCATTTGGTATACATATAATTAAATAATAATATAGTTTATATATACAACCAAAAGAATTAAATAAAACACCATTCCATCATTCTGTTTATTTAGACGAATTATTGGAATCAATTTCATGAAATATATAGGAAAAAATATACAATCCTACACAAACGATGGAATATATATGATCAAAAAATAAAATAAAAAATAATAATTGCATAAGAAATACGAACGAGGAATATATATATATATATAAAAAACATAATATAATACAAGACGATGGAGTATAACCATGAATATAGCAGTACAAGAGAAATATATATATATATATACACACACAATTATATTAAATAATTAAATATATTGAAAATAAATGTACATCAAAGTACATTCACTTTGTTCTACTGCGCTTAACTAAAACACTAAACTCGCACGTAATTGAGTCTACAGTCACATCATTGTTGCTTTGCACTACGCAGTAAATACGATTTAACATTATTTCACCGCTCAAGTTATAGGGATACCTATACTCTATGTAAATGGCCTTCATATCGTTCAATACTATTTCTGTGCCCACTTTACATTCGGTTGGCAAGTTATCTTTAAACACAGCTAGAATACATTCAAAAGCACTTACAAGGTGGTCATCGTTAGCCACATCATTATTAAATACAAGTTTATAAACACTCCTTTCCAATCGATGGTTTATTCTTACCGACCCGAGCTTTTCAATCGTGAACTCTTCTTCACACTGCATAGCGGCAGTTGAAATAATCTTCTAAGTCGTTACGACAGCTGTTCATAATATAAAGAAATAGTTCTTCAGGGTGAACGGTCTAGGTGAGCTCAGCATTGTACCGCTCAAGTTCTCTGTACCAAAGTTAATAATATTTCAAAGAGTCTAAACCTTTTAAATAAGCATCCAGCTATAGACCATTCCTCTTTGTTCAGTCCTACACTCGGTAAACCCGTCGAGCAGAGCGGTGTATGCGTATTCAAGAACCGTATCAAAATAAAGCATATCCGTAATACGCGCGTCTAATATTGGCTTCAGCTTCCGGAAACCGACGATTTCAAATATTCTCTCGAGGATGAAACGGTTTCGCATAGGGACAAGAACGTTATTATCAGATGCATTCTTCCACATCAGTCGTATATCAATGCATGGCTGATCGTTATTTATACACAAGGTACAAACAATGGCGTATGAGGGGGTATTACTAATCTGCTCTCTTCTTGTACCTACACCTGCAAGAATTTTATAACAATCCTCACTCCACTTCTCAACTACCACGAAGATTCTATTCATCTCCTCAACACTTAAATAAACAACATTCCTTTTGTTTGTTTGTCTCCAAGTCGTTTCCAGTACATAGTTAATGGCACCGGTTTCACGCCTGAACACGCGCAACGACTTCGTCACGGACACATCGTACATGGCATTCAGAATGCTGCTCAAAGGAAGTTCCATCGTATTCGAGGAGCGCACATCCAGTTGGTTCAAGCTCTGAGATGACTATGAGCAACAGGCGAGCGGATCAGCTCGACGGGAGGAGTGAATCACACCAAAAGCTGATGAAACGTGTACTGCGTTGTTCCAACGTTAATACTCGTATCCCATTATACTGGGTAGGTGTTTTGAGAAATTTTCCGATACATGAAGCAATACCAGTTTTAATGTTTTATCACTCCCACTCCCCAGAATACGCACTAGACATTTTTGCTTAGGGGGATTTTCACAAACTAAACATTTTATTCACACTCCGGCGCACTATTTGAGAGAAACATATGACCATATTTTTCCTTTTTGCTTAGAATGCGATACTCAACTCACGCAGACCTTTAGCCACAACCTCACTACAAACCTCGTCATGATATATATTAATGTAGTGGTAAAAATACTTAAGATTCTCCATGATGACAAGATTTACATTCTCAGTCGCAGGGTATGAGTACTCGGTATGATGCAAACTTTGCCGAATACCACTTCATAAACATCGAACACGCAATATTAAAGGTAGACATTACTATTTTTCGTCTACGTGGGAAAATACACGTCTGAGACCCAGGGCTTGCAGCGGTCAACTGAGCACCAGGGAAGAGATATGCCCAGTTAATAGCAAGAGTCACGTGACTGATCATACAGGTGGGCGGAGCTTAGAACTTTTGCCTGTACACACACACTCACACACACACACACAAACACAAAGGAGAAAATGAAATGCGATTTGAAACACGATTTATTTAATAAACGAATTAATTATTCAAGGTGTATATATATTTATAATGTTATAATGTTATAATGTTTCAGACCAACAAAGACCCTAGGATCCACTCATGGCTGGTCTACCTAACTGTGTTCGTAATCGTGTATTGTGTATACTGTATACACATACGAGGAAAAGTGTAGGTGTGGCTGTAAAGACTGTACAGTAATGTAGAAATGTGTGTGCACCCATTATGGGTCTCCCATTTAAAGGTGTTTGTGGGGCAAGTGAAGATCATGAGTTTTTCAATACCTCACAGTACTATGGGGGGCACCGCTCGGCAGAGGAATCTCTTTAAATGGGGTGTGTAAGGACAGAGAGTATCCCCTAACCCAAGACGCTGCCTCCCTATATCCAAAGCTGGGCACTTGCGGCACTTTTTGCGGTACTGCGGTACTGCGGTACTACCGCACTACCAAACAGGTACCGCATAACGCAGTACCGCAAAGGATCGCTGAAAGTACCGCAGTACCGCTACCGCATTCAAATTTCCCGCGGTACTTTCCGCGGTACCGACAAACACGACTTTTCAAAAAATTAACACTTTTTTTGAAGTAAACCTTATTACAGGAGTACAGTAAGACGAATGCTGCGTGTGTTGCATCAGCCTAACTCTAGACACGTTAAGTTTTCGTTCAGAACATGTTACGTTGCCATCCTATCGCTGCGGTAGTACCGCTTTAGAAACCAGGTAACAGTACCGCAGTACCGCGGAACGCACCAGGGGGACCTGAAAAGTACGCAGTACCGCGTAACGCACTGGGCATGCTGAGGTACCGCAGTACCGCGTAACGCACCACCAAATTTTGGTACCGCGCCCACCACTGCCTATATCCCACAACACTTGTGTTGAGCTGTGGGATCTATCCCCACAAAGCCTTAATTTTACTACCTTAAACTATACCCTTTCTATCAACATGCGCGTCCAATCGATTCTTAAACATGTTTATAGACGTGCTACTAATTACTTCTACCGGCAAACTATTCCAGCTATTACTATTCTATGCGTAAAAAAGTTTTTCGCAACTGCTGTCTCGAACCTTCTACTTGTCAACTTACACCCGTTATTTCTAGTCCTATTATATTGAGATATTTCGAAAAAAGCTATCTCTATCTACGTTATCAAACCCATTCATAATTTTGAAAACCTGGATTAGATCACCCCTTAACCTCCTAGTCTCGAGTGTAGTCAATTTTAACTCTTTAAGCCTATCCTCGTACGACTTTGACCTAAGAGACGGAATCATCTTAGTTGCTCGTCTTTGAACTCTTTCGATTTTGTCTATATCTTTGCGCATATGCGGATTTCAAAATTGGACCGCGTACTCCAAATGGTGTCTAACTAATGATTTATAAAGAGGAACTATAATATCGCGCGATTTGTACTCAAAATTTCGAGCTATAAAACCTAACACTTTGTTCGCCTTATTGACCGCCGCTGTACTTTGTTTCGCTACTTTTAAATCACCAGTGACTATAACTCCTAAATCTTTTCCTGCTCTACGCTTGTTAAATCTTTCCCTGACATACTATACGCAAAATTACCGTTACGCGAACCTATATGCATAATTTTGCACTTATCCACGTTAAATCTCATTTGCCATGTGACTGACCATCAACGATTTTATTCAGATCTTCCTGAATTTTACCTCTATCTTCGTCATTAATCGCCCTACCACCAGCTTCGTGTCATCCGCAAACTTTGAAACTGTACTGACTAGGCCGACATCTAAATCGTTAATATATATAAGAAAAAGCAAGGGGCCCAATACAGAACCCTGAGGAACGCCACTCGCTACATTAGCCCAACACGACTTCGCTCCATCAACGACCACCCTCTGTTTCCTGCCTCGCAACCATTCTTCTAGCCAATTTATTACTACACCCCTGATTCCATGAGCCTTAGTTTTTTCAATGAGTCTTTGTGCGGCACGGTGTCAAACGCTTTTTGAAAATCTAAATACACTACATCAACCGCCCGATGTCTATCGTAAACGTTAACCACGCTTTGGAAAAATTCTAAAAGATTAGTTAAGCAAGATTTGTTTCGCCTAAAACCGTGCTGCGTATTTCTGACCAGATTATGCACTTCTAAGTGTTCGACTATACGATCCCTAATTATTGATTCCAGTAGCTTACCTACAACAGACGTTAAACTGATTGGCCTATAATTTCCCGCCGCACCTTTATCGCCTTTCTTAAAGATAGGTGTTACGTTTGCTAACTTGAAATTATCTGGTACGCACCCCTCAGAAATAGACGCATTAAAAATCTTTGTTAGCGGCACAACAATGCTATCTTTTAATTCTTTTAGTTGTATGGGATATATGGAATCCGGACCCGGTGATTTACGCGTTTTCATTTATCAATATAGCGCATTACTTCCCCTTCACTAACGACAATATTATCCAAAATATTACCATTATCAAAAGGTATTATGTCTATGACCGTAGGGATATTCGTTACATCTTCTATAGTAAAAACTGACGTAAAAAATTCGTTTAGCAAGGTAGCCATTTCCTTGTTTTCAGAGACTAGATCTCCATTTCCATTTTTTAATGGACCTAAGACACTTTTTACTGGATTTCTATTATTGACGTATTGAAAGAATCGCTTGGGATTTTCTTTACCGTCACGAGCTATGGAGATTTCAAATTCGCGTTTTGACTTTTTTATTACACTTTTAGCTTCACGCCTTAGAGATATTAGTTGTTTCGTAACAACAGATTATCTTTATCGGACTTGTATAGCCTATAAGCCCTCTCTCTACTCTTTATAATGTCTCCTACTCTAGAAGTAAACCACAAGGGCTTGTTGTTTACTTTCGCACGCTTAATTTTGTACGGTACACATTCCTCATTTATAGTCCTAAATACCTTTACGAACGATTCCCACATTAGTTTTGCGTTGGAGTTCCCCATTACGTTTTCCCAATTGACGTGTGAAAATTTATTTCGAAATTTACTAAAATCTGCGTGCTGGAAGCTAGGAATTTTAGTCGAGTTAGTTGGTTTCGAGTGACTTACTGAGAGGACAAACTCTACCATATTGTGATCGCTATTGCTCAACGGTTCTATTACTTGAAGATCAGTAATTAGCCTATCATCCGTAGTTATTACTAAATCTAAAATACTGTCCAACCTCGTAGGTTCCCCAACCTTTTGAATAAGAAAGCTATCCTCGAGAAAATTAACTAAACGATTACCTTCCGCGTCTCCCTGCATTGTATCGTAATTCACGTTGGCGCAATTAAAGTCACCCATAACTAAAGCCTGCTCACTACCGATTATTCTCTTTAGTTCACGATATAACGCTTCGTCCGTAGCAGCTGTTTGATTTGGGGCCTATATATAACCGCAACAAGAAGTTTGAAATCGTTGAATTTAAGTTCTGCTATAGTCGAATCTATCGGTTCTGGAATTGAGTGCTTTACTTCTATAACGTTCGCAATATTATCTTTGATATACAACATAACACCGCCTCCTCGCCTACCTATTCTGTTTTTAACAAAAAGTCTATAACCTTTAATTTGATACTCCCCTACAAAGTCACGTGTTTCAGTGCTAAGCCACGATTCATTTATCGCAATTAAATCATAGTCTTTACAAGCAATTAAAGAAAAAAATTCGTTTATTTTATTTCGTAGGCTACGAGCATTTAAGGATAGAACCTTCAAATTGTTTGTAATTGCGACACCTTCGCGAGCGCGGGGAAAATTTGTGGAATTTACGCTAGGACCGTTCGGCTTACGGCAGCCTGAAAAGAAGAGACAGTATTATGAAATAGTCTTCCTAAACGCGCAGCTCCAACTTCATTAAGATGAAGTCCATCTTCGAGGAACAAGTCCCTCCTGCCGTAGAAACTGTTCCAAAAATTAGCAAAATGCACTCCCTGTTGGCAAAGAGACTTTAGGTTATTGTTAATATAGGTCGCCTTGCTGTAGAAATCGCTTCGTTGGATAATTCGAGGAAGTATACCTGTTAAAACAATCTTATTAGTTTTCTCCTTTAATCGCTCTAATAAGTCCCTGTACCTAGCCAGCAGTTCTTCCGATCTAGAATTTAAAACGTTATTAGTACCGACATGAATAACATACGTTGTGTCCTCGGCGGTACTGTCTGTAAAATGGTCAACATTATTAGTTATATCCTCCACCCTTGCACCAGGGTAGCAGTAACGGCGCCTACGACGAGGGTTTCTCCCACAGAATTCCTCGAGCTGCCCTCGAACAATGGAATCACCAACGAGTCGTATTTCCGGTTCATCAGTATCTTCGAACCCTAAAACAGAAAACTTATTGCTTGTTATTACTGGTAGACAAGGCTTTGCTTTTCTCAATGGGGCTCCATTTCGCACTCGAACGAAGGGTTGGGAACTAGGGGAAGAGAGAGGGCTATTAGTACTATTTATATACATGTAATAAATAAACATATCGTTAACAATAGACATATCAAAGATTATGGTATCCAAAGGGTACGGTATCATAGGTAACAGGCACTTGGCAACGTTTCCTATAGGTGTTACGGCACACCTTCGTACACCTAAGTTCTTTCACGCCCCCCAGCTTCAACGCCCGAAAATTGTGGGTCCCTACAGTTAGTTGGGATGGCTAGTCGCCCTCATCATCATCCAAGCACACTAGATCCTTCAACGAATCAAAGTTAATGACCCGCCGATTCGACTGGTTGAGCGTGATACCCTTAGCCTTCACGATATATTTCATATCCTTCCCCACCCTCACCCGTACCCCATAAGTTTTGGTCCTGTTGAGCAAAAGAGTCGGCGTATGCGATGTCTCCATACTCAGCCTTCATCTCATCAGTCAACTCAATAGGCGGCATGTATTCACCCTCCCTCTCTGTGACAATAGGCCCCAAAGTTTGATGCGTGCGTAGGCCGTTGTGAAGCTGGCTACAGGTATGTTTGTAACCCGTGACATATCTGTGGCCAATTCGTTATTGTTGTAGTTTATTATGTAAGTATTACCTACATTCACGATCTCCATGACTTCTTTATCGGGAGCATTGGCATAATCCAGACTTCACTATAACTTTGTGCCAAAATATTCTGTGCAAATTTTCCAAAGTCCGTTTAGACACAACTTTGCACTAAAGCGCTTGCCTTGGTTCTTTACAATTTGGGAAAGTCAAGCTGTATACCTTCATGGGCACGGTAACGCTGAATATAAGCCGTTTTTTCATCTTCGGTATCAACTCCTCGCGGATACCCTGATGCTTCTATCTTATCCTTTACAAAAGCGTTTATATATGACGTGAAAAGGTTGGGTAGCTTCTGAAACCTCCACACCTCGTGTATCTTCAATATTCTGTAGCCATGGCGAAGAGCTAGATCCAGCTCTGGGCTTGTATATACACCTCTGATCTTACGCTGGTTGGTTGTATGATTACATTCCCCATTGTTCTCCTCTGCGCACATCACGCACAGGGGAAACATGAGCTTGTGATCGATAACGAAGGGTGAGATCGGCATCCATAAATCACGACGGGGGAGCACATCTACGAAAGAAAGGCCAAAAAATAGTACCCGTTCAAATTTGTTGAGAACACCTCGTGGTGGGCACGTCAGGTCCACCAGTTTCTGAGTTCCCCCATGGGGTACAGATTGTTCTTCATCACGTAGGGATATAAAGAACAGAAGTCGTAGTAATGGAGTTTCACGCCCTCCGTAGGCGGAAAGTATAGCTTGAAGGGATTTGTACGCCTTCCGAACAAGCTATCACCACATTTGAATGGATCCAGCACCATTGAACGTTTGATCGTGTTTATTTCTGCACGGTACTGTCCATCTGTTTCCATCCGTGCATCATACTCATGCTCCCACAAGACTTTGTGAGTGAACTGGAAGCCTATAAGTTGATCGCGGGTGCGAGTCCACGCAAGACTGTCGGCAAGAGATCTACCGTAGATATCTCCTACGATTCCACACTCAGGACGGGGGCATCCGTGCCACCAGCAACCGTTAAAGGAGTACACAGTCTTCTCACCAGTGGCACGGTTTTCGCTTAGACCATCAACCCAAAAAAACACGACCATTAACCTTAATGGGTATTTCCCCCGTGTTGCGGGCATGCTTTATGTATACACCTGTCTGCTGCCGTATGTGTATGAGCCAGTAAATAGCCTTGTGCCCATAACTGCGTGGAGTGTTTCTGTGAATAACAGCTAAGGTGTCTTTAGGTATGAAGTTATTTTTGAACACCGTAAAACATAATGAAGCGATGGTGGTTGCGACTTGCAACGGATCGCATTTGAAACGGCCTATGTACATCCTTCTAAAGGCCTGGAAACATACTCTAAGCACGCGCATATCATTCACGCAATAACGCTCACATTCATCAGCTATATTATAAGGATTAGATTTAGTAAAACTGTTGTAGTATCGGTCAAAATCTTCACGTTCATCTGCACTCATACATTCATAGTTAAAGTAATGTTTGGATGGAGGTAGTCCTACATAATTTAAAGTTTCGCTAGTGAGGAATGTGTAAGGAAAATATCCTTTTGAAACTTCAGCGACTACGTCCATCACCTTGAGTAGCTTTGCTAATTTACAAGGTGTGAATAATAAAGCGTTTTTAAACTGTACATTATCTCTTATTTGCATCTGTATTAGTTTGTTGCCTCTTTTCACGGGATCACCTGTAAATATCTCAGATGACTCGAGCTCAAGCAACTCCTTATAAAAGAACTGTGTGTAAAATTTTGCCTCGTTATGGGCAAGAATATACAATCATTTTTTTAACTTGTCCGCTAACTTGACAATATAGGACACAGAGTTTCACAGGACTATCGTGGCAATTCGTTTTAAAAACGTTTGTCCGTTTACCACATTTGTGACACTCATCACGCTCGCTCTCCATACACTCAACACAGATAGTCTGGCTTACAAGTAAATGTGGAATAACCTCTTTGGTTTCAGCATTCGTATATGTTTCTATATCGTAGTACACAGTTATACAAGTTCTGTTTTTAGGCTTGGCGTCTTTCATATAACATACATGTTTTACTCCAACCGCCTTATATTTCTCATGGCATGTAGAACAGTGAATTTCATCACATTTGTGCTCAAACTTTCCCCAATTACACCAGTACACATTTGAAAACTTGTCGATCGATTTTTACAAACTAGTTGGTGATTCTATATATTTTGAGTGCGCTGATCTCAAAAATATAGTTAGTTTTTCCCTATCACGTATGGTTTTCTTACTGCAGGGTGTGTCATAAATCCCCCATTTATCCCCAAATGTGAACCATCTTATCGAGACCAACATTGGATTGCACATGCTAAACCATAAATTTTGTTGTTATAGACTACAGTAACGCTTACATAATAATGTAGGGTAAATATATATAACAACCAGTCCCGTTCCCAGCAAAATACTCTCTCCCCTCCCATCAATGGGTGGTTAACATTTGGGGACAGATGAGGTATTACAACGCCCCTTGTAGCACGAAATCTTTAGGTGATAGAGTAAAACCTAATTAAAGCAGAATTAAATAGCTCTTAGCTCTTGGACAAGCATATTGCTTGTTTATGAAAGAATAAAAAAATAACTGAAAGAAATAAAATATATTTACCTTCTTTACTTGCAAACATTTCAGGACTTATTCCAAAGACTTAAGACTACGAAGGTAGATCTGACTAATGACGACTAAACCGATGCTTCTTTGATGTTTTCTTATGCTGTGCGTTAGGCTGATCTCGTTGCAGACACCAGCAGTAATCCGCCATCATATTTGTATGCCATCTTCCTTGATATCTTCTTTCCATGGTTTTGATGTCCTGGTGAAATCGTTCCCCTTGCTCCTCACTGACATCTCCGAGATTTTCGGGAAAACGGTCAAGATGCGAAAATAAGAAGTGAACTTTCAGGCTCATGTTGCAGCCTAAGGCGCAAAACTTTTTAAGCATATTTTCCACCAGTCTTTCATAATTTTGGCTTTTGTAGTTTCCCAAGAAGTTTTCAACAACATCTTTGAAACCAAGCCATGCTTCTTTTTCTTTACTGGTCATTGTGTTCAGGAAATGATCGTCTGTCAATAACTTCCTAATCTGAGGACCTATAAAAAAACCTTCCTTTATTTTCTTGTAGCTAATCTTTGGATATTTTGAACAAATGTACTTGAAACACTCACCTTCTCTATTCAATGCTTTGACATACTGCTTCATCAAGCCTAACTTAATGTGGAAGGGTGGTAGGAGGATTTTATTTGGTTCAACTAGATGTTCATGTAAAATGTTCTTCGATCCTGGGATAAGATTCTCTCTAGGAGGCCAAGTTTTCCTCTTCCAGTGCTGGTCACGTGCTCGACTATCCCATTCGCAGATGAAACAAGGCATCTTAGTTGTTGTTGTTGTTTAGCTGATCAGCCCACCCTGATCGAGCAAGCCGGCGGCACGCAGGTAACCGATCGCCCTCTTCGGAGTGGACCAGAGGTTCAGCGCACTAGTGATGTTGTGTTGTGTTCGTTTTGTGCTAGAGCGGTACAGTCTGTCATAATGTGTTCAATTGTTTGTGTGTGTCTGGCACAGGTGGCAGGTGTCGTCTTTGGAGTTGTCTAGTCTGTGTTTATATGTTAGTAAGTTGGGGTGGTGTCCACATCGGAATCGTGCTAAGTTAACTCGATCCGATCTGCTCAGGCTGATCTCTGACCTGTTAATGGGTGGCGGCTTCACACCTAGGACCGCATTCGGACCGAGTGTCAGTGCTTTGTGGGTTAGGTGTGTGTGTATGTTTTCTGTACTGTGTGATGTCTGTGGGGCGTGGTATGGAATGGAGTATTTGGTTATAATGTCTCTCTGGTGTTACCTTAATGGTGCGAGGTGTGGTGCGTGATTGTACATGTAGTGGCAAGGGTGTTGTGGGTTAGTTGTCGCTGCTGCCATGAATTGTGTTCCCCTCATGTCTAAATGTTCCCTAACTTTCAGTATTTTTGTTTCTGTGTGCAGGTGTTCTATTGGTGTTGTTTGAGTGCATCCTGTAATGATACGAAGTGCGTTGTTTTGTATTGTCTGTAAGGTGTTTATGTGTGTGTTTGAGATAATGGGTGCCCAGCATGGGCTAGCATAGTCCATAACTGAGCGAATATATTGTTTGTATAGAGTGATGTTGTTTCCTGCTGGTGTCCAAAGTTTGTGCCTGTTAGTACCCTAAGCGTGTTAAGTCTTGACGTACATTTGTTTTTAATATCCTGAATGTGGTTTGCAAAAGATAATGATGTGTTGTATGTGACCCCAAGTTTTGGTCCTGTGAGTGTGTGGAATGTTGATGTTGTTTAGTGTAAGCTGTGGAATTACCTGGTGTTCTTTTGTGTTGCTTGTAAGCAAGGTGATGGTTGATTTTGTGGGCGCTACTTTGAGTCTATTGTGTGTGAGCCAGTCTTGTATACTGTTTATGTATGTTTGTAGGTTATTTGTAGCGGTGGCGATGTTGTTGTGGGTGGATGTTAGAGTGATGTCATCTGCATATGATGATAATGTAAGCTTGTTATCTATGGGTGTTGGAATGTCATGCATGTATAAGTTGAAGAGTGTTGTTGAGAGAACAGAGCCTTGAGGGACCCCGTTCGGAAAAAGCTTCTTTTTGGATGACTTGCCATTAAATGTGACATGTGAGTATCTTCCTGAAAGAGGCATCTTAGTGTATCCTGATTGCTGCCCAAGTAACATGCAAAGGACGTTGAGATCCACACACAATATCCATCTGTGATTTTGATACTGAATTTTTTCCAGAAGTAGTTTCATGTTATCATAGGTCTCTTTTAAATGAGTAGAATGGGCCACTGGGATTGATGCATATTTGTTACCGTTGTGCAGTAACACTCCTTTTAGACTGGTTTTAGAGGAATCTATAAACAACCTCCAGTCACTGGTCTGGTATTCGATGCCTAGCTTGCACACTAATCCTGTGATGTCCTTGCAAAATACCAAGGGACCATCATCTTCGAAAAAAGGCACGAAGTCTTTCTCACGATTTCTGTACCAAGCGAAGTATGTGTCGGATGCCAATAAATTGTTCTCCTGCAATCTAGACCCCAAAAGTTCTGCAGAGTCCTTAGGCAGATTCAAATCCCTGACTAAGTCATTTAGTTCGGCTTGGGTTAATGGTTTAGGAGGATCTCGGTCAGCTGTTGGTTGTTCATAAACATCATCATTGTCTGGATTTGGAGCTGAATCAGAATCTGAATTGTATTGATCCAGACTCTCGGGTGGACGGGGAATAGGAACTTCTGGACCATGGGGTACCTGCCTTATTGCAGATGGAAGACTTGGGTATTGAAGGCTCTCTTTATTCTTTGCATTATAACCTTTAACATTGCAAGAACAGAAGTAGCAGTCGTCGGTATGGTTTCTAGGCTCGCGCCATACCATAGGGATCCCAAATGACAAACTTTTCTTTTTACCTTTGCTCCAATTCCTTAGTGCCGCAACACACATAAGACAAACCTTGTGTGGAGCCCAACTTTTGTCTTGATCTCTTAATTTAATTCCAAAATAAGCATAATAAGCTCTCTTAATGAAGGTCGTTACATTTGTCCTTTGTTTTACAACAACATACCGACCACAAATATAACAAAATATGTCTGGACTATGGGTACATCCTCTAGAAGCCATTATTAAAATTTTAAAGATGTAATGTTAGAATTATCTATCTGAAAAATATGAAAAAACGGAATTAAAGATAAAAAAGATAAAAAATTACAAAACGCCCCAAAATTGTTTTGCTAATAACTTTAAAACTGTGGTGATAGAAAAAAACTGGTAGCATTTTTGAATTCAGCGCAGCGAACTGCTTCAGAATCACAACTCAAAATAAAGAAATCGATTTTCATGCAGACCGGTGTTATCCATCATATGAAACATGCCACATTCACATATTCTCATTTTCCTGCACGTGCCAATTGATTTATGGAGCTCAAATCAGTTATTGAAAAATGTGCATCTACACACATCACAGGCCATCTTCTCAGCTTCAACTACACGGCTTTCACATTTGGAGCTTTTACACTGCTCACATACCATGTGGCAATCTTTACAATGCTTCACTATATCATCCGCAAACTCGATACATCCCTTACACAAATCATGATGTGTCCATATTTTTTACTTTTATCATAACTCGCGTAAAGGTTCCTTATATTACGGATGGGGAGATACGTTGTCCCTGACAGCCCTAAAATAAGTAGGGGTCTTGTACGATCTCTCACACAGCTTTTAAAACATACACAGTCCTACGACGATCATCCATTTCAAATACAACTATACGAGCATTCATTTCCTGTTCTACACTTCTCAACTCCTCAGGGCCCATATTACAGTCAAACTCAAGTTTACAGTCTGCAGTTAGTTTACGGGCACGCTCCGCTACCATAGGCAACCAAATTTTTTGGGTCCGTGTATTTAGTCCTTAAACATACGAGCTAAGAGAACTGCTATAAAGCCGCAACCACGATCGACGTTTATATGCCATCTATAAATAGCCTGAGAATTGAAGTTAAGAGTATAAGGTGTGGCACTATGACCCGCAACACGGAATTCACGGTCAATATTTACCGTGAAGTTGTTCATATTGAAGGCTATACTACTTTGCGAGGCCTGCATTATACGGCCTAATATATACTCTATATCTACAGCTGCCAAGCGTCTGAATGGTATTACTACCCAAAAATCATCTACATCCCCGTCATCTGACCCGAACCCGAAGGACAGCCGCGTTCTGACTTCACGTTCGTCGCAGTTCTGAAGGGCAAACTCTACAATACGTTCAACTATGCGCCGTAGTCCGTGTTCAACACCATTGCTATAAATGGATCTAGGATCAACCCTGACTATATACCGATTTCTAGTCATGGCTGGAGTGGGGGTAGCGGTGCGCACCAACTCGAATGTTATAACATCCTCTACAGAACGAGAAGCTGCTGCTGCTGATGTGGAGGATGTACCCGGAATTGAACATAAATAAGGGGTATATTTGAGGAAGGTACTATTGTGGGGGTTGTACCGTAAGACGTAGAAGGTTGGGGCTCTATTACTGGTGGTCTACAACCGGCGCAATCCTGGCACTCTTTATACCTAACGTGGAGGGCTCTTTATCTTGCCTCCGCTTTGAAATGTCGCGTGCTACAGGTATCGCTGGTGTGGACTCGGCAGTGGGGTTGGAGTCTGTGACAGTAACTACACTGTCGTCGGGGTCATCTGTAATATCAATGATGGGGTGCTGTCATTCACGGTTCTGTGGGAGAACAGAAAAACAAGACTGTAAAATATAAGGATTTTTGGAAGTTTATAAAGAAGCTACAAGCCCGCGTTACGGATATTTGCTTTGCGACCTTCATCAGCGAAACACGTTTAGAGTGCTTCTAAGAACGCATATATTTCCGAACGAGCCTGAAACGGTGTATATTCCAGAATGACAAAGCGGCTAAAGAAATACTATGAATTAGTAAAAATCTGTCATCGACTGCCCTGGGCAATGGAACAGATGTTTGCTAAAAATATCGACTCCGACTTTTTAAAATGCATCTGTGAAATCTGTCTTCACGTTATAAATTGCAATGTATCAATGAAACCATCTCAGAAGGCTCGCCTACGCCGTTACAAGAACATAATACGTGCAGTCGCTCGTAAAAGTCAAACTGTGGTTAAGAAAAAACGAATTATTGTACAAACAGGAGGGGCATTCCTCCCCATCTTTTTTTCAGTTTTGGGTCCTTTGCTGACTAGATTAATATAATGAAGTGGTAGTGATTCCACACGAGTTGTATGTTTCACTGCAAAGTTCAAAGAATCCAGACACGGTTCTAGAACCTCTTAAAAGCAGGCTTAAAAGAATGGAAAGCGAATTGTTAGCCCTATTAAACAGTGAAAAAACACCTGATGAGTAAAGAATCTTATACTAAGAAGCTCTGCAGAAATTTCTTCACGCGTACGAAAATTATAAGAATCCGACAGAGATTCCCGTGGTTATTTGGCACAGCACGGGGAACGATGGACATGGTGACATAGGACCTGTGTCCGCTGATAGAGCTGACCAACCAAAGATTAATGGGTCGGCCACACAACATATCGAGCATGTATTAAAAAGCACCCTCCCACATACATTGAGGAATAAAGGTGTAAGTCTTTATAATCTATTGAATGAGAATCCCAACATACGGTGGACCGATACAGGTGAGATCATTGTGGAAGGAGCAAAGGTACAGGGATGGAATATCGTAGACATCGTCCATGATCTGGTGAGAAAGTGGGATAGGCCATCACCATCAGGATGGACGCATATTAAAGCAAGACTACAACAGATAAATATTCCCAAAGCAATGATAGGAAATCTGAATAGGTTAAAAGACTTGGAACATGCATCACACATGCCACAATTGAAAACGCCATCAACCCCGGCGGTAACACCTCTGAAGAGGAGAAAGAAGAGGTTAAACAACGGTCAACCCTACCCACGTGTCTCTAAATACGCAAATTCATAACATATTATGAAGACGTTATTATGACATTTCTAGCATAGCCTCCTACGGAGGCGTAGATAGACTGTACAGAAGTGTTTACATAGCTGGAGTAGGGAAAAAAGATGTTGCGTTTTTTGCGGGAGCAGGACGCTTATACACTTCATAAGCCTGTGAGAAAAAGTTTAAAACAGCCAAGACAACAGCTGCTTCGAGTGACTATTTGGCAAGCAGATTTAACAAACATGCAAAGATAGTCAGTGTATAACGATGGTCACCGCTACATCCTATTCATAATGGATGTATTCTCTAGATATCTGTGGCTAATTCCTCTGAAAAATAAATCGCCTGAAACAGTTGCTAAAGCCACCAAAACGCTGATGTTGAAAGAAGACAGGGTTCCTGGCTATTTTTGTACGGATATGGGGAAATAATTTATCGGCCGAGCTTTTCAGAACATGTTGACAGAGTTTAATATCAGCTACTGCACTACCAATTCTATACATAAGGCATCTTTAGCTGAAAGAGTTCAACGTACCATAAAGGAACGCATGCACCGCTATTTTACACATAAAAACACACACAGATTTCTAGACATTCTGGAAGAATCATTGGCCTCATCCTACAACCGCTCACACCATCGCACGATTGGGACAACACCTAATGAGATTTTAGAAAGAGGTACGCACCCAGAGCCTGATGTGAAAAGAGATCGACCACCACCACCACCACACTCTGCGCGTTTCAAAATCAATGATTATGTAAGGCTATCTCGTTCTGGAAATAAATTCGCGAAGAGATTTGAGCAAGGATGGACACGTGATATTTTTAAAGTTCGTGCTATGAGACCTAAAGGCAAGATAATGTATTACGTTGAAGATTTGAATGGGGAAGAAATCGCAGGAGGCTTTTACTGCGAGCAGTTGCAGAAAGTGACATTTAATTTAGGAAAAAATGTGTATAAATTGAGAAAATTTTAGGAAGCAAAGGTTCAGGAAAGAGAAAAATGTACCTGGTATCCAGAAAGCTTCAACACCGATATAAAAGATGCAATAATGAAGCTTAAATAGTATGCAACATGGCGCTTAACCATTTCTACGTCACACTACCGTCTCTCTCTGTACATCCTAACAACAACCTGGCTAACTTTGCAACAGAACTCCATGGACCCATTGAATTGGGTCGTGATTCGTTTGAGGTGGGGATATGCGAAATTCAGCGACACTCTTTTTAAATATTGATTATAAATATCCCGTTTTTACGATTGTTAGAAACCTTGATGAGTGTGAAAAAGCCTGGTTAACTCCGGATGAAACTATACGTATCGCCCGGACTGAGGATGCACGGTATTACAGTACAGTAGTAACACTAGGTCCGGGCCGTTATGGTGCGGCTGAGGATGTTGTGAGAGGCTTAAACGTAAGTTTAAAAAACTCAAATCTTACGGCTGATTTAGTATACGAAATCGTAAACAAAGAAAGCCTTGCACAATTTAGGGTGGATCGATTTTACATTTTTTTCGATTTCCATATTCTAATAGAGACAAAGACTTGCGCATGCATGAGAAAATAGCCTCTGCAAAATCTTAGCTTAATAGGTAATCATCTTCTGCCCCCGGCAGAGCGATGAAAATCATATTTTAGTAGTCAAAAACGTATTTTTCTTATAATTTTTAAAATATTTCAATATGCATCAAAATTATTCCTAATAACTATAAAGTCGATGAAAAAGACCTCATATGATCGTTTTTCCAAGCGCGTTGTCCTACGTTAATATCTTTTGCCCCCGGCAACAACGTCAAATGTTGAAAAAATAGGTAACCTATATCGTGACCGGACAGCTCATATCAGGACAACACATACCCGGACAACTTATACCGGACAACTCAGACCCGGACAACTCATACCTAGGACAACTCATACCTAGGACAACTCATACTCTCTTCAACAATTACCACCCCAATGTTGATCTTTTCATCTATATCCACCCCGAAAGTTTAAACTCTGCAAATTAACCTAAATAAGATAAGAAAACAATGACAAATTTATTATTTATTGCAAACATATAATAAATAGAGAACCATTATTTTATAGGATAAAATTTGAATGCCCGGTTAGGTCAACTGTACGCCCTTGACGATTGGTTAGGTTTAGTCGTGATATTTTCGTTAGTTTTAACGAAAATATCACGACTAAACCTAACCAATCGTCAAGAGCGTACAGTTGACCTAACTGGGCATTCAATGAACCCAACCGGGTACTCAGTTGACCTAACCGGGCATTCAATGAACCTAACTGGGCATATATATATATATATGTATAACTTGCATGAATTTTTAAATGTTTAAATTTAATTTTTAATTTTACAAAATAAATGTTTTCATTAATTTTTCATTTTTTTTTCTGGTCCTAGGTATGAGCTGTCCTAGGTATGAGTTGTCCTAGGTATGAGTTGTCCTAGGTATGAGTTGTCCGGGCATGAGTTGTCCGGGTATGAGCTGTCCTGGTATGAACTGTCCTAGAACCAATTTATATACATATTTTCAGATCATATAGTTTTAGTTCAAGAACCAGAATCCCAGTACATGGGGCATTTCACTCCTGCATCAGGTTCTGCCACTGCAATAACATCAGGTATCATCAACTGCGTATAGCCCATTCTGATAGAACGGACTGTGATGACAAATATGCTGTATACCCTGAAACAAACTTTCTGCACTCCATATTCAACCAGTGTGACGTATATTTAAATCAGGTCAACATATCGGCATGAACGGGGTACTATCACCTACGAGCCTATCTGGAAAATGTGCTGAACTTTTCAGAAGAAGCGAAGAATACCTTTTTAAGTGCCGAGGACTATTATCAAGCTAAAGACGAAAGTAGTATAAAGGACAAATTTAAAAATTCTAAAAAGGAGATATATGAGTATTTTGGACGCTTGCATACAGACTTCACATTCCAGGAGAAGTTGCTTGTGAATGGGGTGGATATGAAAATAAGCTCACCCGCACGAATCCTGAGATCTGTTATGGAGATCTGTTATGGAGACATAACTCCACGTACGGCGAGTGAAATTAAGTTCACCAAAACAAATAGAAATTGAGAAAATTTACTACACGCCACAGTAAAATACCCAGTTAACAGAATACAGATTAAACTATACACGGTGCCAACAGGGTTGGCATCGAAACAGATAGAAAACATCGCCCTTAGAAATCTACCTAAAAGGATATTAATTGGAATGCAGGAATGCCTTTAAATTCGAGAACTTCGGCCTTAAAAATATAACTCTATACTTTAATGGCGTTGCGTTGGGAGGAACATTGGATACGGACTACTCATCAGATGCTGTGTTCCCGCTTTGCGCGAGAGCATATAGTAATTTGACCCATATTGCAGGTGATTGTGATGAGCTCGGAATTGGGGTAACGCAGAAAGAATTCAGCGATCAGTTTAACCTTTATCCGTTTGACATCACACCTGACTTATCTGCTAGTGTAAATACACACTTAAGTCCACAACATAACAGAGTGGAAACATCTCAGTCAGATTGAAATTTGCCAAGCCGAGAGACGCGCCTATTAGTGTACTAGTATACCTCGAGTCACAAGCCCTAATAGAAGACAGATTTAGGGGCGTGGTCACTGACTTTTAAAATGGAAGCGAATACACTTCAGAGAGTAATGAATAGTGAACAAATCACACGTTCCAAATTTATTGGTGTGTTTGCGAAGAATGAAACATTGAAATTGCCAACTACGTGAGATTGCGGTAATCTTATTGTGAACACAGATGTTGTTGGTAGTGAAGGGATTCATTGGTTTGCAATCTATTTTAAAAATAGGGACCGCATGTACTATTTTGATTCACTCGGCACTCAACCCTGGAGTGACCCTGTTATTGTAAAATTTCTCGATCAGATGCATAACCCCAAAATTGTATGGAATCCCTTCCGTCTACAAGGATATTTTAGTAATATTTGTGGGATGTACTGCCTTTCACGTCTCATGCATACGTCACGTGGTAGAGAATTTATAAATGTTTAAAAGTTATTCGACCCGTATCACACCAAACGAAATGACGAAATGGTATGCAGACAGGTAAAAAGCCGTTTTCCGATTGTGCGTACTCGTTGTATAGTATGATGTCTTGTTCGTGTTTATATATATTTGTAACCAATAATGTTAGTTTGTATATTCTGTAGATTAAGATGGTTATTGTACTAAAAACATGATTTCATTCATTTAATAAATTGATGAAAATAATTTGCCTTTTTTCCCCCAAAAAAAAGATCAAAACATAAGGAAAAAACTTACATTATTTCGTTAATGATGTGACAATCGCTGGGTTAACTGCTCTGAAAAACTTCTACCTCCTTATTCAGGTCCACGACATGCGTTTCTTCAAAACGAAAAGATTGTATAACACGTGTCAAGTCCTCATCGTACCTTTAAAGAGAAAGGATAAATAATTAGTTCATAGGTTCTTTTTTAATAAACACCCAATTGTTTAAAACGTATGCAGAGTATACGTAGAGTAAGAGCATTACAATGTGAAGATATCTTCGAACCGTTCAGAGAAGTTCCTTTAAGAGAAAATGCTGAATAACATTTATTATGGAAATTATAAAATTATTTAAAACTTGCAAAGGATTGCTATAAAAAAATCAACGAATCAAAACAGGACTTTAGCATAATATTAATTGCTAACTAATCTATAATTGTGGATACTTACTATTTAAATGAAGCAATTTTAATGTGATGAGATGAATTACTACAGCCCTCCATATATATGATGAAATAATCCAGAACAGTGCTTTTTCTCCTAATGACATGCACACTAAATAAATAAGTTCGCGAATAAATGGCTACAAAAAATAAAATTACTGGTACATAATTATTTACAGTTCTACGGCAGTCCCTTGCGTCGCGTCGGTTCGTAAGGAGCGTCATTGCAAATATCGTCAACGGTTTGCGTTGGAAATAATCCATCCCGGTCGGCTGCATTAAAAAGATTAATTGTAGGCACCGCTGCAATGTCTTCATCTTGATATAAATCTGGTAAACTGTAAAGTTCTTGATTCATGATGGAGGGAATGTTTATTCACTGGTGAAAATGACTGTTGTAAGTTCCAGCTGAAAATATTTCCTTTTATATGCATGATCCCCAAGCACCACCCCAAAAGACTAATAGGCGGTTCGTAAGTTTGCTCATTGGTTGTCAATGTAACTGGGCGGAGTTATGTTAAATTTTGTGTACCAATCATAACAACGATATAACGGGCCCACGCTTTGGACGTCCTGATTGGTCGACTAATGTTGTCTTTACCTTCTATCCATAGATTTAATGATCATATCTGAAGGGGTATTGCCACTTGCAATCTCTACCACGATGGTTTCAAATATTTGCAATATTATTTGCGCCCATACTATTCTCGGTTTTCCCACTTTGGAACCCACCCCTTCATGCAATATCCCTTACTCCTTTGTAACATTGATCAACATTTGCCACTTGCAATCTCTATCACAACAATATTTTTCATTATTATTATATGCGGTCACACTATTCGATCCTCAACTTTGATTCATCTATTCGGCTTGACTTTCTACTTGCCAATTCTCGCGTAGGATTGTGATTAAGTTGTGTTTAGTTCGTGAAAATGAATGTCTGGTTGGGCAGGTAGATAAATGGTCACCCTAGGTATCCTAGTGGTTAAGACGCTGAGGTGCTGATCGGAGGTTAAGAGATCGAGTCCGGACGATAACATTGCAATTTCTGCCACCCGTGCTGGAGCGTAGATCGGGTTCAACGTTAAACTGTAGGTCTAAGGCGGGTGACTAACTTGATCTTAGTCAAAATAAACAATTCGGAGAGAAGGAAAACAGATTTAGTTTATTATCTAATATACTATTTCAGAAATGAAGCTTATATACAGGGTGAGGCAGAAGTAACCGGGCAGTCAATAAGCACTTATTCCAAAGTAAATGTTTATTGAAATTTAGTCACAAATTAAGACATTACAATGTACATGATACTAGAACAATATAAAGCATGATTAGAGCAAGTGTTCGAAATGCTGACCACGTTCTTCAATGCATTTAGAAAATCTGTCTACCACAGAATAGCACACATTTCGACACAAATCTTCGTTGATTTCTGCGCAAGAATTCACAATTATCGTAGTGAGCTGCTGAATGGTCCTTGGTTTTTCAGCATAGAATGAATTCTTCAGCACACCCCAAAGAAAAAAGTCTGGAGGTGTAAGGTCAGGAGATCGAAGAGGATAATCTATGGGACCACGGCGTCCAACCCATCTCTGAGGGAAGTGCTCATCGAGCCAATCGCGCGCAGCGTGGCTGTAATGGGGTGGTGCTCCGTCTTGTTGGAACCACATCTCACGAATGTGTGGCCAGGTTGCCACTTTTGGAAGGAAATTATTGTTGAGCATCGCCACGTAGTTGGCGCCTGTCACAGTTTTTTTCAAAAAAGAACGGACCGACCAGACCAGAAGGAGGATTAGGTGAGGATTTTCACTTGCCCAGTAGACAGAATTATGTCGGTTGACGTGGCCATTTAATTTAAAAGATGCTTCATCACTCCAGATGATCTTTTCAGGAAAGGTGGCGTCCATTGCACAGAGTTGTCGAAAGATCTCACAAAACTCCACGCGACGGTCATGATCATCTTCGTTCAGTGCATGGAGCAAGTGTGGACGATATGGCCTCAAGTGGGCATCGTGTAGCATTCTTATAATTGATCTTTGTGAGATGCCAAGTTCTTGCTCAGTTCGTCTGGTGGACTTCCGTGGACTACGAGCGAAAGCAACTTCAACAATCTGCTTGTTTTCGTCGGTACAGACAGACCTTGGTCGTCCTGGTCTTGGAAGATCTTCACATGAACCTGTTGATTCAAAGCGTTGAATGAGGCTGGCTACCGTGTCTCTTTTTATTGAACGATCAAATCGTTCTTTAAATCGGCGGCATGTCTCGCTCTTGTTGTCCGTTCGGTAATTTTTTTTAACAATGAAGACACGTTCTTCCATTGTAAAGCGTTGGTTGCTCGCCTTTGCCATAGTTGGGGCTTTCAAAATTGACCGAAATAAGATGTGTTCACAACCACCAGCTGCGACAAACTGAATTAAACGGTTAGCCTAGCTAGGCTACCCGTTTAGCCTAGGCTATCGGGTGTTACGTAATCGATGCAATTATCGCTAGAAACTTCCAAAGCTGGAACATCAAAAAGCTGCCCGGTTACTTCTGCCTCACCCCGTACGTATATATATATGTAACAGTTTTTTTGCGCACACCTACAGGTCGCTACAATTGGTGTAGAACAATGCGGTTTTCACCATTCGATGCGTCTTTTTATTGCGCAGTGCCAACGCTAAAAAAAAATTATATAACATAAATCCTGCCCCCCCCTTTTAGGGGTACAGTTCTTCCCATTTCTTCATTTTTAATCACAATTTTGGCACAAAATGGGGGAGGGGTGGGGTAATAGGGGAGGGGTGGGGTTAATGGGGAAACTCAGAAAAATAGATGCGATATATATATATATGTAACCAAAAAAAAAATTAAAGTGAATCCTTTGCAAGGTGCCAGCCCCCTTCCCCCTTGGGGGTAATGGGGGAAGGGTGGGGGTAAATGGAGGAGAGGGTGGGGAGGGGGTATTGGGGGAGAGTGGTGGGGTAATGGGGGAGGGGGTGGGGTTAATGGGGAAACTCAGAAAAAAAATTGTGGGGGAGAGGGGTGGGGGAGGGTGTATTGGGGAGAGGGGTGGGGTAATTGGGAGGGGGTGGGGGGGGGGGGTATTGGGGGAGAGGGGTGGGGTAATGGGGGAGGGGGTGGTGTTAATGGGGAAACTCAGAAAAAAAATGATAACCAACATCGATTCCGGTCAGGAAGATCATGCTTATCACAACTAATGGAACACTATAACAATATTATTGATGCACTCGAAACAATGAAACTATGATTTGGCGGGCCGCAGGGCCCCCAATTACTGTCGGTTCAGTTATTTGGTCAATAAAACTATAGAAATGAACGCAGTCATGAAAATCTTAGGCTTCAAATCCGAGTTCATTGTATTAAGATTTGTGAAGCTTTAGATTTTCATGGCTGCGTTGTTTTCTGTAGTTTTATTGAATGAATAATTGGTTTGCCAGTATTAAGATTTGTGAAGCTTTAGATTTTCATGGCTGCGTTCTTTTCTGTAGTTTTATTGAATGAATAATTGGTTTGCCAGTAACTGGAAGGCCGCAGGCACCCCAATTACTGAGGCCCAAGGTGAGAGGAATAGGAATGATATCCAGATAAAGGGCTACTGATGTTCAAAATAAAATACGCCGTAGGCCCACAATTCAGCCGAAGCACCGCAGATCTAGCAAAATCGGCGCGTAGCGCCGACCTTTTGCTAGGTACTACTGTTGTCTTTCGAGTTATAGGTAAAGTGAAGATTATTCTTATAGAATAGTTAAAATGACTTCCTTGTCTTTCGAATTATAGGTAAAATGAATATTATTCGTATAGAATATTTAAAATGATTATTGTCAAATTTAGTGTACTGTAAAGAATAAATGAATATTAAAATGAACGAAAAAAAATGTACGAAGGTGAGAAGACACATCTTGTGTATATATATATATGTATATATATATATATATTATATATATACAGAGGAATGACAGAGGTAAATAGTCTCTCTTTCTCTCTCTCTGTATAAATATCTTTTAAATTCAGTTCTTAACTGTATTATAATAAGAATGACAATAATAATATTTGAACTGGAGTGAGACGGAGACCGGTTTTGAAACGAGATGTGGTTTGACCCACATTCCAATGTGGCCATTTTGCGGTTTTGAAGTAGCCTCGGGCAAATCAGGTGAGAGTTTTTATGCGTGTCGAGTTTACCTCGTTATACATTTTTTTTCCAGAGATGCTTTCAAAGAAAGGAATGGGAAAAGTAAATAGATGGATTGGCTTTAGAATAAATGAAAGCGTTTCATGTCTTTCGAATTATAGGTAAATTAAATATTACTCTTATAGAATACTTAAAATGTTTATTGTCAATTTAGTACACTGTAATGAATAAATTAATATTAACATGAACAAAAAAATGTACGAAATTGAGAAGACATCTTGTGTATATATATATATATATATATATATATATATATATATATACACAGAGTGTCCCATAAGTCCTGCATCATAGGAAAAATAATAAAAAAGGCAAAACAAAAGCTTTTATTTACAGAACGTGCTCACTATGTCCACCATTGTTTTCAATACACAAATTCAGACGTGATACCCAGTCAGCAAGCACACGGTGAATGATGTCAGGAGTAATGGTGTTACATGCCCCAATAATGCGCTGCCGCAAATGTTTAACACTCCTAATTTTCTCTGCGTATACCAGCGCTTTCAAGTGGCCCCAGATATAAAAATCTAGTGGCGTGAGATCCGGGCTTCTAGCTGGCCATTCCACAGGCCCTCGACGTCCTTTCCAATGACCAGGGAATTGCTGGTACAGGTATTCCCTTACTTGGGTGCTGTAATGTGCAGGAGCGCCGTCTTGCTGGAACCATGTTGAGAAATTTCCTTCTTCGTTTAAGACACTGGGAAATGCTTCTTCCTTGAGCATACGTAGGTAGGTGCCTCCAGTGAAATGTTCATCGAAAAAGAGGGGGCCTATGATGCGATCCTTCCAAATGCCACACCATACCATCATCCGAGATGCACTTTGTTTCTTTGAAGAGGTATACCAGTGAGGGTTGTTTCGAGACCAGTAGCGGGTGTTCTGTCGATTTACCTCACCATTTCCATAAAAAACAGCCTCGTCACTGAACAGAATGGTGGACGGGAAATTGGCATCCCGAGCATATTGTGCCGTAGCCCATTCACAAAATTCCATCTGCAGGTCGGGATCATCTTCGCTTAATTTCTGTAGGATTTGAAGTTTATATGGATGCCATTTGTGAGCCTGAAGAATGCGATGGATGCTACTTTTCGACACTCCTGTCTCGGCGGACAATCGCCGAAGAGACTTATTGGGACTTCTGTTAAAATGAGCCACGATAGCAGTCGCTGTATCATCGTCAGTGGACCTCCATGAAGGTTCACTACGTGGTTTATCTTCTATGGATCCTGTTTCCTTAAACTTTGCAACGAGTCTGCTAACACAACTCTGTGTTATTGGCTCGCGGTCTGGATGCAGTCTGTTAAATTCAGCAGCGGCCTCTCTTTGACTCCGATTTCCTATGAGTAGAATTATCTGGATTCGTTCTTCCTTCCTCACAGACATTATGGCCTGTAGAAAGAGAAATATGAATTATGGTTTGTAGAAATAGAAAAATATGTATTTCTCCTATGATGCCAGACTTATGGGACACCCTGTATATATGTATATATATATATATATATATATAGAGAGAGAGAGAGAGAGAGAGAGAGAGAGAGAGAGAGTGAGAGAGGAGAATGACAAAATTAAATAGACACTTTCGGTTTGACTTTAGAGTAAATCACTGTACTGATATGTGCTTTTATATGCTAAAGGCAACCATTCTAAAGTACAAGATGTCAAATAGCAATGTTTTTGAACCACCTTAGACCTACAGTTTAGACGAGAAATCCGTAACATGGTACGGATTCTATCACTATTTATTTTATTCTTGTTGCAAATAGTAAGAAAAATGCGTGGTGGTGGGTGCTTGCTTGCTTGCTTGCTTGCTTTCATATGGAGAGTTGGCTAAAATTTGGGAAACTGCACAAAGAAACGGGAAGTTTGTTAAATTTTATTGTTTAATATAAAAGTATATATAGACTTCTCATTTAATTTTTCAACTAATTACTTTGATTTCGCTGAAAATTATTTATAAAAAAATATAGGTGTACAGAAAGGATTGTCAAAAGTAAATAGACACTTTCGAGGTGCAATTCCGCATCGGCTATTCGTGTTGCAAAATAGTACATGTATTTTTTGAACATATATATATATATATATATATATATATATATATATATATAGTGTATTGATATTTTTGCTTGTATTTTCTGTCATTTGTTTTTTTCATTCATTTCAGATTAATTGTATTTCTTTTACTGTTAATACTGGGATTCGTTTAAATAATTAGTTTTCTTGCTGAACAAATTTAAGGAGAAAGTCACTATTGTCCATAATAAATAAATAATTAAAATATATGGTTGTCTGGCAACTCACCCTAATAAGGTACACCTGAACATAATTAAAATATATATGGGTAACTGATAACTCCAGACCCTCTATATAACCGCTGCTTGGCCCCTGGATGCTCATTATGTGATGGACTCCCGTGGAATAAAAAATTCTCTCCTCTCTCCTTCTTAGGTTAAGGCTTAGGTTAGGTTTCCCTTTGGGGGGGTGAGGACATCCCACCTTCTCCCCCAAAGACCCTTCTCCTTCTCCTTTCTCTCCATCTCTTATGTTAAGGTTACCCCTTTGGGGGAGGTCATCCTCCCTTCTCTCCCCCCCGAAGCTCCCTCCCTCCCTCTTTACAGCATTGATTTGTTGCATAACCTCTTCCCCCCTTTGCAGCATTGATTCGCTGCATAACCTCTCCCCCTTTGTTGCAGAACATATTGCAGCATTGATCAGCATTGCATTGCAC
This sequence comes from Bathynomus jamesi, assembly GCA_023014485.1. NCBI lineage: Eukaryota > Metazoa > Arthropoda > Malacostraca > Isopoda > Cirolanidae > Bathynomus > Bathynomus jamesi. The sequence continues at coordinate 264,823 of JAJOZX010004483.1, forward strand.
CATTGCAACATTCTTGCACTCTCCCATTTTGCGCCCATACTACTCACCTAACCTCTTAGAAGCTGTTTCAGAAAGAGAGTATGTGATCTTTCCAGGAAAGATCACGAGAAAAGGAAACAGCAAGAATGTTAAGTGAAGAGGAAGGATTGATTGTGTGTTGTTGAAGGTAAAGGGATAGTCATGTGTAAGATTGTGACGAGTAGATACTGTAGATGGAGAAATTGAGTTTTTGAGGGATTCAAAGCCACAATGTTTTCTCTGCCCTAATCAGATGTAGCAGAAAGATCAAAGGTCAGGTGCTCTATAGCCGTCCCACGCGAATCAGGGAGTGAATGGTGAGAGGGACGCTTTGTGAAGAGGGTGGAGAAGTGAAGAGTGGAATCATCAGCATAGGAGTGAATAGGACAGGCAATGCGAATTAAAAGATCATTAATAAATAAAAGGAAAAGAGTGGGTGACAGAACAGAACCCTGAGGAACACCACTGTTGATAGCTTTAGGAGAAGAACAGTGACCATCTACAACCGCAGCTATCGATCGGCCAGAAGGGAAATTAGAGATGAAGGTACAGATAGAAGGATAGAAACCGAAGGAGAGCAGGTTGGAAATTAAAGATTTGTGCCAGACTATCAAAAGCTTTTGATTCTAGTGCAATAGCAAAAGTTTCACCGAAATCCGAAAGGAGGATGACCAATAGTCAGAGAGATGTGCAAGAAGATCGCCAGTATAGCGTCCCTTGCGGAACCCATACTGACGATCTGAAAGATTGTGAGAAGAGAGGTGTTTAAGAATCTTCCTATTAAGGATAGATTCAAAAACATTGAAAAAACAAGAAATCAAAGCAACTGGACAATAGTTGGAGGGTTGGGAGCAATCGCCTTCCTTTGGGATAAGCAGAATGAAAGCGAACTTCCAGCAGGAATGAAAAGTACCAGATGAGACAAAGACGAAAGAATTTGGCTGGGCAGGGTGTGAGAACAGAAGCACAGTTCTTAAGAACAACAGGAGGAACACCATCAGGACCAGGAACGCATTCCTAGAGTTGAGCACAGATTGGGTAGAAAAAACATCTTTAGAAGAGATTCTAATTTCAGACATAAGGTCAGAGGATGTAGGAGATGGAGGAACAACACCAGAATCGTGCAGAGTTGTGTTGTAAGCGAAAGTTTGAGCGAAGAGTTCAGCCTCATCAGGAGAAGAGAAAGCAACTGAGCCGTCGGAATGGAAAAGAGGAGTGAAAGAAGAGGAAGTAAAGTTGTAGAGAGGTTCTTAGGTAGATGACAGAAGGAGTGAGAAGCATTAGAACTGGATAGGTTTTCACATTTTTGTCGAAGTAAGGAATTTTTTGCGAGTCGAAGAACAGATTTTGCACGATTCCCGGAAGAAATATACGCTGAGTGAGAGTCAGGAGTTGGGTGGCGACGGTACCTTCTGAAAGGCTCTTTTCTGTTCCGGATAGTATTAGAACAAGCGAAGTTGAACTAAGTTTTATTCTGCATTCGTAGTCGGAATAGATTATGGAATGTACGCCTCCATGCCAGAGCGAATCACCTCCGTGATGAGCTCAGCACACTTCCCTGTGGAAGTTTTTGCCACGGAAGCAGTAATCATTCCATGGGAAATCACAGAAATACTGCCTAAGAGCCTGCCGGATTGGAGGGATAGGACATGAAACAGATATAAGATTGTGATCGGAAGAGCCGAACAGAGAAAAATGTTTGACAGAGTAAGAAGAAGGATGAGAGGTAAGAAATAAATCCAGAATGTTGGGCCTATCTCCAAGGCGATCGTGGATACGAGTAGAGTGCTGTACAATCTCCTCAAGGTCATTAAGGATAGAAAAGTTGTAAGCTAGTTCATCAAGAATGTTAGCGAAATGGGAGGAAACCCAAAGATGGTGGTGAACATTGCAATCTCCTGAAATGGAGATTTCAGCAAAGGGAGAGCGGGAAAGAATGTATTCCACTTTGGAAGTGAGGTAGTCAAAGAATTTTGGATACTCAGAAGAATTAGGAGAAAGGTAGACTGCGCAGATGTATTTAGTTTGAGATTGGCAGGTAAGTCGTAGCCGGAGGGCATAGAATTTAGAAGATTCGAGTTCTGGAATACGAGAACAAGTTAGGCCAATGCGTACATATACACAACATCCACCTTTGGAGCGAAATTGAATATAGAGAAAGCAAGAGGGTACAGAAAAGTGGTTGCTGTCAGTCGTCCCAGAAACCTGAGTTTCGGTGAGGAAAAGAAGATGAGGTTTATAGGATACGTGGTGTTCAACAAATTGAAAATTTGAGAAAAGGCCACGAATGTTGCACAAGTTTTTGAAAAGTGAATCAGGCAGAGGCCCAGAACATCTCAATTTGTACTCTTAATTTGTACTCTTTACTACTACTTTACAGTGATATTTGAATTCTACAGATATAAGATAACCCGTGGCCGGCAACTGAACTGAAACACTAAACAAGCAATACGGGACATGTGACAATAAAACCCACACTAATGGACGGAGTTTATTTCCACAACAGTTTCGATGCCCACTGGCATCCTCTTCGGGTGTATACAGAGAAACGAATGAACAAAAGTGAGTAAGGAAACAATCCAGGAAAGGTAAAGAACATTCTAGAAGGCCAGAGACCATTAAAAAATTCACACCTAGGTTAGATCCCGTTCACCCGACACCGGAAGGGATTTTTTGACCAAGAATCTCATTAAAGGGCCCAGCTTATAAGTACCTTCGCACAAATTAAAATTATCTGCTTGTTCTACACATACAGATTCTATTATTTTTGTTTTGACACAATTATTACATTTATAAAGTAACTTACTTGATTCCCAATCTATGCCATGATTATGTTGGCTGGCGTGATAAAAAAATTGCATTATTAGTGTTACAACATCTGAAGGCATATTTATGTTCTTTAATACGAGTTTCAATATTTTTCCAGTTTCTCCTACATATACTAAATCACAACTTTCACAGGGAATGCTATAGACACCAGCTTTCTCCTGTTTTGCAAAGTTATTCATGGCCAATTTACTTTTTACAGTAGACGAATATTTGAACGCCAAATCAAACCTAAAATCTTTCGTCAAAGGTTTTACACTTTCTAAGCCGGAAATGTAAGCTAAACTCAAATATTGTTTTTGGTTAACTAAAGGTTCCCCACCCCCAGTCTCCCATTACCCCCACCCCGACTGCGTCCCTTGTCTTCAAGCGATGTTTCTCTATTTTTAAACTGTTTGTGCCATTTGTAAACGTTAGCTACACTGAGAGCATCATTTTCAAAAGCTGTTTTAATTATTTCGTTCGTCTCCGAACGCGCGTTGTTCCATTTCAGAGATTTATGCGTACTGAAAAAACACACCCTCCTTTTAAGCGCCCCAACCAACTACTGACTCATGGTAGCAGAGTTTGCTTCAGCTGCAGACGCCAGAGAGCAGGAAGACTCGCATATGTAAACGGTTATTTCTTATTTGCATTCATTTGTCCGTAGCAATAAAATTATTGATACTTTTTGATCACTCCTCGTATATATATATATGTTGTGTGTGTGTGTGTGTGTGTGTGAATTATATATATATATATATGTATATATTATATATATATTATATATATATATATATATATATATATAATATATATTATATATATATATATTATATATATCAGTATAATCCACACATACAAGTAAAAATGAAAAGTGATTCTGAAGCCTTTCGTGTATTCAATGGTACATCTCGTCATGTGTCTGGAGCCAGTGTATTCCGTGCCCAATCATAAAGGAGAGAAAAGGTGACCATTGACCCACTTCCTTGTTATTCTTCCAATGAAAATAGGTCGATATGAGAATCCAAACGGAATACTTGAATGAGAAACAATGTAATAAATTCAATGAAGTCTTAATAGGTTCGGGGAAATTCATTCATTTTATTTAATTAATAACGGCCACAGGTTTCAAATTCAGTTCAGTTTAGTTGAGGTCGGGTGGCAATAACCGATATAAAGGCCACAGCTGCCAAATGAACCGTCAAATTGGAGTACAAACTTTTGGAAAATAGGATATATATATATATATATATATATATATATATATGTGTGTGTGTGTGTATGTTATATATATATAGTGTTTCTGTTCTATATTTTGACCCATTTATAAGAATGTTGGAGTTTATTTTAAAATTTCATCCATTTCCTTTCCTTGACACTGTTTCAGGAAAGGATTTTTTATTTCATTTTCTAGAAGTTCTCACTTTTTACCAGCGACTTAACAACTCCAATTAAAAGTAGAACCTATAATGTATCCTTGATGAGGGTATTGGGCTGCTCTTGAAACGTTATCTGTCGAATAAAGAAAATATTTCTTTCTTGTTATTAATACGTCACTATGTTCGAGTTTTTTATATATATACAGGGCTTTTTTTGTGACGGTACGTGCCGGTACGGCGTACCGGCACCTTTTTTTTCAGAGCGACGTTGACACACGTCCGCTCTAATAAATTAACGTTCCCATCTCGACTGACTCATTTGGCGGGAACAACAAATTCACATGACAATTCGTTGGCTGACGAGAAGGGGAAGGGGGCGCAGGAAGAGGGCAGGGGTGGGAGAGGAATTTTACAATTTATCAAGATATGAGTACCCGCACCTCTTTTTTTACAAAAAAAGCACTGTATATATATATATATATATATATACACACAGTATATACAGGGTGATCGAAAAGTCGCGCGCAACCAGCATCAAGAGAAAAAAAAAACATTTGACGGTTGATATATGAATTATTTTTTTACAGCAAATGTTAAGAAAAACCATTTATTAACGGAAGACCAACAATATGTTGCCAGTCACAAAAGGTGCTGGAAATGTCCACCATTCTCCCTGTAGACACGATGAAGTGTGGGTTGTTCTATGCTGGTAACATAGTTTTCAGTGTTCTGACGAAGTTGGTCTAATGTATGAAAGTTGTTGGTATACACTTTTCATTTCATGAAGCCCCAAAGAAAAATTCAAGAGGTGATAAATCCGATGATCGTGATGGCCATTTTTTTTAAAAATTCCGTCAACATTCTAATGGGTGTTTTAGCAGTGTGAGCCATTGCATCATCCTGCTGAAACCAGTAGTTCCAGTCATCGTCTTTAACACATTGAGTGTTTTATCACTCATATGTGAGTGACGTAGATGTGGACGTTCAGCCAGCGTCACTCACATATGAGTGACATAGTCCACCTCAGTTCTGACACACATGTGTGATTCACAGTGCATTGAAATTACTTTGCAATTATGAAAGTGTGGTCCCACCGGAAAGTTTTTATAACACAATAAGTCGTTGAGAGACTGGTGACAAAAAAAAAGACCAAATCTTTTTGAAAAAAGGGAAAGTCAAGAAAAAGAATTATTTCGCATGGCATCTATATCAATTAAATTAAAATATAACGCTTGTTATAATAAAGATAATACAGTAAAACCTCTCAATAACGACACCCCACTATAACGAGACCTCTCTTTACCGAACACCTTGGGTATTTGGCAGTGATGTAGGTCTCGAGATCGGTCTCGGTCTCGAGACCGATCTCGAGACCCAATTTGCAGATCTCAATCTCGATCTCGGTCTCCGCTATTTAGATCTCGGTCTCGATCTCGATCTCGACAGACGCGGTCTCGGTTTTTCTCCTCGAGACCTTTCGAGACCTCTCGAGACCGTAATAAAAAATACATGTTATTGGCATACTCATGATGGTGGCTTGGTTGAACAGACACAATTCAGAATGTTTATGAAAGTTTGTAAAAGTAAGGGACTATAGGTATTCACTAATCAGTCACCCTGTTTTGAGTTGCCACGTTTATCTTGCGGGGGGGGTCTGGATTTTTTTAGGTTAGCGCTACCAAAAAATTTGCACCCCCCCGCCCCCGTCAGTTTATTAATATACTTAACATAGTCTAATTTCCATAGTAGTGTAAAACACATTGAAAGGGCATGAGCTTGGTCTCGATCTCGATCTCGATCTCGAATTTTAAGGGTCTCGATCTCGGAAGGTAGATCTCGATCTCGAACCTTTGATCTCGGTCTCGATCTTGGTCTCACAGGATCAGGTCTCGGTCTCGGTCTCAGTCTCGGACTTGGTGGTCTCGACTACATCACTGGTATTTGGGGTGTTTCTGCTAACTCAGTTTGAGCTGCACGTGTTCATCTCTAACGCCATTTCCCAGATCAAAAATGTAAGCGGTAAGCTGATTGGTTGATGCCTGAAAGCTGATACATAATTGGTTAGAATGTTTCTCCTCACGGAGAAATACGTTTTATTTAAATACTTAAAATACTTTTAAGTAATGCACTTAATATACTGTGTATACTATAATATACTGTACTGTGTATATACTGTATATTTAAAGTATGCATAAATAACTAATGAGGGTCTAAGAAGGTTATTAAAATATACACTACAATATCGGCAAGCCAGAACCTCTTTACAACTAACAACTTCTCTACAACGACAGCCATTTGGCTTATACATTTCGTTGTAGAGAGGTTTTACCGTAATGAAATTAGTTTTATCTCCAGTAAGTGGGGAAAGATAAGTTAAAGAAATGTGGCATCACGCCTCTTTTCCTCGGCCTAGAATTTTGCATTTCAATGGGATAAACTTCTTTATTTCCAGAATTAACTTTATTCTTTACTTTAATTATATTTACATCTGAAAAACTCCTAGAACAGTGGTGGCGAACTTTTTTTGCTGGCTGGTCATTTTTGTTACTTTTGATTTATTAAAAAAACGAAATTGGGTCACAATAATTTATTTACTTACTATTTTTAGTGAGAAACTTGTTAGATTTTAGCTGCTAATGTTTTGATCCGAGGTTTATATTTAGTTTTCTTTTGTCTCACACATGTAGCACTCATATCTGTGCCGAGGCGATTCCTAGTGGTGGATTTGACGAAATTCATGGAGGAAAATAACTGTTCACATAATAAGATGAACCAAACATTGTTAGCAGAACTAATGCTAGCTTTTTCATTGATGCAAAAGAATTTGGTAAAGAGTTCCGGTTACAGCCAAAATTGACGACTCCAATTCCTTTTCTTATAACTTCAGATTAAGATCAATAAATTTAGTCTTCCATACTGCACTTTCTTCGAAGTCAACTAATTCCATTTCTAAATTATCAATGTCAAGCCAATGAAAAGCTGATAAATGAAGATCTTCAAATTGAATAGTATGGGGGAATTGGATGAATTGTAATGTCGCATCAATTTGTCGGAATTGTGAAAACTTCTCTGAAATGATTGTCTGGCATCTCTTATTATTGAAGAGTACTTTTTGAGCACGTCGGATTTATTTTCTTCATTGTCTGCAAAATATTTTGAAGTCAAGAAGTGTTTCTGCAATAATGGAAAATATTTCAATTTTTCTTCTTCCAGATCTTTTAAGAAAATATTTAGTTTTTTTCAAAAGCTTTAATATTTTCAAACATTGATAATACAACACAGCCGCGACCTTGCAACTTTTTATTTAAAGCATTGTAATGCAATGTAAAATCAGCGAAAAAATGTGTCATTCAACCAATTCATATCAGTCAGTTCTGGCCATTCATGTTCCTTTTTATTAAAAAAATATCTTATTTCTTTTAACAGTTCAACAAAGCGATTGAAAACTTGACCATGACTTAACCATCTGACATTGTTATACATGACTAACCCCTAAAAATTGAGAGTCAGCCTTATCTAATAGTTTGGTAAACTGAAGTTTGTTAAGATCGTGAGCAACTATAAAATTAATCTTTGTCACAAGGGACATCACATTTTCAAGTGATTTTAAACTTTTTTTTTGCCCAAAGAGCTTCTTGGTGTAAAATACAATGAAATTCAACTAAAGATGTTTCACTTCTTGTTTAAGTAATTGAAGAAATCCAACATTTTTCCAACATACTCGGCGCTCCATCAGTCACAGATACATATTTCTGAAATTAATACCCATTTGGATGAATTCCTTCTTCAATTCATTCATAATATCCTGTCCTGGTTTTCCCAGGCAGTGTCATCAATTTAATTAGCTCTTCCTTCATTATATTTTCGGGATAAAATCTTGCAATAACTGCTACACGGGCCCGTGATGTGACAGCTGTACTTTCATCCAAACAAATTGAAAACATTCCAGCATTTGTCAAATCCAATAAAAGTTAATCAGATACATCTTTGTTCATGATAATTATTCTATCTTTGACCATATTTTTGGCCACAGGCAACTCATTAATACGTTTAATTATTTGATCTTTATTCTGAAAAACTTCAAATAAATAATCTGAGCAGTTTATAAAAGCTTCTTTTAAATAATTACCATCAGAAAGTGATTTTCCGTGTTGAGCAATGGTAGATGATAATTGAAAAGTAGCTGCTGTAATATTGTTGTTTGGCTTAAAAATTCTTTTGAAAATAGCAGATTGTTGTTACTGTTGGTTTAATTGCTCATAATAATTTCATTCCTTTCCTCATCTGACATTGAGCACAAATTTTTGTGGTTACTTTCAAAATGTCGCTTAATATTATAAAAGCGAGCAACAATGTCCACTTTGCAAATACAACAAAAAGCTTTATTATTTCGTTTAATAACACCGTATTTCACAGTCCACTCTTCATAAAATAACCTTCCAGTTCCACTACCTTCAGAACTAGTTTTTCGTTTTTTCGTAGCCATTTTTTTATGGGTGATAATTTCTGCACTAATAATTTGGCACTCCCAAACTTAAGGATTTGAGCTGCAAAACTAGGAAGGCGGATGACCGCACGGCGTGCACCATGAGTCGGTTGTCATACATACACGCACGTTTTTAAACGTATACTATACATTTAAAAACGTTTCAATGTGTATCAGCTGTTTATTTCGGTTGGTTGTCATACCAACACGCACGTTTTTAAACGTATACTATACGTTTAAAAACGTTTCAATGTGTATCAGGCTCCAGGGATGGGAAACTGATAAATTTTGAAGTCCACTTCTCGATTTCAGTTTAAGTTTGCAAAAATATTGATTTCGTTTTAAGTTTTTAATTTTGTTTCGATTTGAGTTTATTTTTCGATTCAAGTTTTATATTTTTTGGTTCGATTCAATTTAAATTTCGATTCAAGTTTGTTTTTCAGATTTCTTTAAGAATTTCTTTGTACTATTTATATTATTTTTTGGGGGGTACCCTATTGACAAATTCAGATTTAATTTTATATTTGTATTTACATTCTATTTCTGTTTTTCAAAGAGAGAATTTGCTTTAGTAACTATCTTTACTTTTGTATAATTAAACATGTAATCATCTATAGCCAACTGAATCAGCATAAACACTCACCTTTTTTTTTACTTATTCGCTTCATTTCTTTCACATAAAATTTTATTTAATAAAAAAAAAAGGAAAATAACACTGGGTAACAAAATTTGAAAATTTTTCTGTTTATTATGATTTTTCTGTCGTTTCTTAATGATTTCGGGGCGTTGATTCCAAAAATGATATTGGTTTTGCTCTATCATCAACCGTTTCAAAAATATAGGTTATCAGTTACCACACTTTTCATATGGCAAAGTATATAAAGAAGGCTAACATAAATATTTTCTCCAAAATAAAAACACTATTGGAAATTAATGTTTATTGAGCCAAAATTGTTTGACAAACCCAAAATGGTGCAAAGGATATAATATATATCTGATCAGCGACCATACGTATCTCCCATCATGGAAGCATCCCAATGGCCCTGGTACCTTTTCTCCATCGTTTGAATATCGTGATGGATCTTTCGCCATGTTCTTCACTCACATCACCCAGGTTATCACGAAAAAAGTCTAGATGTGAATAGCAGATAGTGTAATTTTAAAGACATACGGCACCTCATTTTGCCATAGCACTTATCAAGTTTGACACTAACTCCTCATAGTTTGGTGCTTTATGGTTGCCTAAAAACCCACGAACCACATCACGGAAACCACACCAAGCCTCTTTTTCGATCGGAGTCATCTTGCTTCAAGGTTCTTTGAATTCAACAGCGCCTTGACTTGTGGTCCTACAAAGATGCCAGCCTTGACTTTGGCCTCAGAGAATTTAGGGAACATGACCCGAATCTGTTGGAAAACTTCCCCTCCAAAATCTAACGCAGTTACAAACTGCTTAATTAGACCAACTTAATATGGAGAGGTGGTAGCAGAACTATGTCAGGCTTCACAAGAGGTTCCCTGAGTACATTGTGCTTTGCTGGTTGCAGTCCTTCACGTGGAGGCCACTGAACTGTTTTATAGGGCTCAGTTGAAGCCCTGCTATCCCACAGGTAAAGAAAACATGAATATTTAGTAAACCCTCCTTGTAAACCTAATAGGAAACCAATCATTTTGAAATCACCACACACGTCCCAGTTATATTGTTTCATACCTGATTTGAGTGAGCAGTTGTTTGACATTTTCATAGTCCTCTTTCATTTGAACAGAATGTGCAACTGGTATAGATGGATATTTTTCCCATTGTAGAGAAGAACAGCTTTTAAACTCCGAGTTAAACTGTCAATAAACAGGCGCCACTCTGAGGGTATATGTGTTAACCCAATGCTGTGAATAGACCATTAACCTCGCTGCAATAACAGAGAGAGCCATTGACATCGTAGAACCTTGCAAACTCTTCATGCAGCTTTCGGTATACAGTGCTCTTGCAGTCTTCTCCAAGCAAATTCCACTCTTTGAGTCTGGGGGTTAGAAGCTCAGACCCTGATTTCGTCAGACCCAAATCTCTAATTAAGTCGTCCAATTCCCTCTGATTTGGAAAGTGAGGGTTTGTACTGAAAGTTACTCTATATTCTTCATCATGACTGTCCTCACCAGCCGACATCTCAGATGAGCTAGCTGCATCCTCATTTTCAACCTGCAAAGCAAAGAAATAAAATATAGGTATAGCTATATATGTATGTAGAAGAGCATCAGCACTAAGAAAAATCGACACATAATGACCCACAGTCTGTAAATACAGAAGTAAAGTAATGGATAGATACCTGTTCTGGTGGACGTGGTATTGGGAGACCTTCGCCATGTGGTACAGGAGCTATGGACGACGCTATGCTTGGACAGAAGAGTCTGCCTTCCTTTTTTCCTGTACTTAGAAACATCTACCATGCAGTAGTAGCAATCGTTGTGGTGGCTCTTTGGTTCTCTCCATATTCTGGGTACCGCAAAGGGCATTGCCTTGCGTACTCCCCGCAGCCACCCTTCAAGTGTGGAGCGGCAGCTTCCACAGATCACATGGGGTGCCCAGGGTTTTTCTTGGTCACCCATAGGCATACCAAAATAGAGCCGATACGTGATCCAGAACTTGGTGCCTTTCACAATCTTGTGCGATACTTGCTTGGAGCCTATGTAATACCCACAAACGTAGCAGAATACATCCGGCGAGTGTTTACAAGCTCTAGTTGTCACTCTCTTTACCAAACCGTACTCCATTAATCATAACCTGCAGATAGAGAGAGAAGAGTTATTAAATCTGCAACAGATTACAGATTCCAGAAAAAAGATGTAGTCACAACACTGAAATAATGTTCACAATAAAAAAGGATCGATAACACTCAAATCGTCAGCACAGAGAAGCACAGAAACACCGTACCTCAGTGCTGGTAACCATCAGACAAACAACCTGCTTTCTTTGTGTGCTCACACTTACTGACTTCTCAGACTCTGCGCTCTTCTTTATATAGTACAGTGGAAGTTTCGGGCAATTTCTAGAGCAAGAAACTGTCAACGAACATCCGGATTGTTCTCAACAATTCCTGATTATTCTGATATTGCTGCGCCCATAACAACATTATACTGGTAAAACATGAAAAATGGATTATCTCTGAAACCATTGATGATACACACAAACTAAGGCCAGATTTGAACTCAGCGCCCACAAATGCATATAAAAACATAAAAAATTCTATATAAACAGAATCAGTGTTACACAGTGTAATTCACGTTTTATATTTGTTTGCAATCCAAATGCTCCTCAAAACTGAAACGCAAAACTGTTATTTTTAATCTATTCGAATTCACATTTCAGTTTTTGATTGTTTTTCAATTTCAATTCGAATTTCGATTTTAGTTGTCAGAATTCTTTGAGTTCGAGTTTTTTCGATTTCAGTTCATAAAATAATATCGGTTTTATCTTTTTATCGATTCCAGTTCGATTCAGTTTCCCATCCCTGGACTATCAGCTATTTATTTCAGTGGGAGAATAAAATAATTTTAAAACTGTAATGCAGAAAATATTAAAAATGAAAGTAATTTTATTTAAATAAGAGCTCGTGGATCACTAAAAATTGCCTCATGGGTCAGTACTTGACCCCGCGGGTCAGTGGTTCGCCATCACTGTCCTGGAAGGAAACGTTTGTTCTGCAGGGACCGTGTCACTCATTTATTGCAAATAATTTGCACCTGGATTAAATATATTGTGCCTTTGACACTTACTCAACATATATCTGATGCCATCAACCCCTAAAACTCAAAAACACGACTTGATCCCAGGGTAAATTTTACAAAATTCCCCTTGATAATCAATATGTTAAATAACGTAATAAACTTCCTCACCAACTCTTGGTATCGTTCTGCATTTAATGTTTCAGTGAATAGCAGCGGTCCAATTAAGCGATGACGGGAGATTGCACACCAAACATCAGCTTTTTTGGAATGTAGAGGCACTTTGTGAATTTTCAAACTCCATTTTCTGTTGTTCTGGCTATTAACATACCCACTGAGGTGAAACCATGCCTCGTCCGTAATAAAACACCGTATCCAAAACACCTACTCCATTCTTGATGAAATTACGGAACCACTGGTAGTAACGAACCCTCTTCTGACACTCATTCGCATTAAGTTCATAAACAACTTTAAATCGGTAAGCATTGAGTTTCAGCTTCCTCGATGCTTTTTTGTACACTTCCATATGACATAAATTTGTTGTCGCAATTTTTTGAGAACTTACATAGAGAATTCTGCCGTAAATATTGTCTAACCTCATTTATCATCACTTAAAACTGGGACGACCGGAACGCTTCCTGTTACTGACATTGAACATATCATGAAATAAACGTTTGATAAGCCTATGTATTGTGGAAAATTCAGCAGCCTAAAAGGGTATCCTTACGGCTACCAGCGTCCACCCTTACCTCAGGTTCAAAAAGGTATCGTTTAAATTAAACCTTAAAATTAGGGTTCTCACAACTTGGACGCTATTAATGTTTAATTATATTCATTTACAATTAAATAATTCTTAAGGCAAGCTTAAACTTTATGCGATAGATTTAAATTAATTTTATGTCCCTCGGAACACAGGTTCCATTTACTGTAACTGCTAATCCGTAGTACTCAAACGCATTAATTAAATCCAAAATATACCGTACTAAACTGATGTCTATAAATCATCTTTAATGATCGGCTTAGTTAATTTACTGATTTATGGTTTCAAGTGAATAATTTATTCAAAGTTAGGAATAAAAGCAGACATATTTTTCATTTGCAACGTAACTATTTTATTGCTTCGTAAAGCAGAAGAAATTCATTGCTTTAGTCGTTTCGATAGTAGCTTTATTTAAAAACAATTCTGGGAGTAATATGCCAAAATATAATTTTAAATGAAGTACGCTTTGAAATTATACGGAGGAGGAGGAGGAAGAGGAGGAGGAGGAGGAGGAAATGTCCTTTGAAATACTTTTATTTTAATACAAAAGTCAATAATATTTTTAATACGTTAAATGAACTAAAACTGCATTTGATCATATCCCTCCCAAAGTCATTGTTCATTTCATACGGTTTGATCTATGATATATCATTCCCACGTAAGATTACTAGACAAGAATTTTACTGCGTATTCAAAGTAAGGCCTAATCAATGGGTTATATATAAATTTACCATTGTCCGAAGTTGAATGGGTATAATCAATTAGGAGGGCCAGAAACTGGTACAGCACTCAGGCCAACTATTATTATTACCAGCATCATCGGGGAGTCGAACCTCCAATCTCAGTGTCTTCATTTAACTTCCGACTCCAGATGGTGCTGGCTATTAATAATTTAGAAGTTCCGTAGTATGCCCGCAAAATGGACGAGTGCAATGCAATTGCAAGTGTTGCAAGAGTGCCAACCCTCCCCTTTGTTGCAAGGCACCCATAGTGCCAATCCCCTCCCCCTTTGTTGCAAGGCGCCCATAGTGTCACCCCCCTTCCCCATTGTTGCAAGGCACCCCTAACTTGGAGGGCGGAATTATCCCCCAAGTTGCAATGAACTCCCGCTGGGGGAGACTTCTTTAGGGGATAAGTGGGACGGCCTCACCCGCAAAGGGGTATACCTAACCTAAAAGAGAGGAGAGAGAGAGAGGAGGAGAGATGTTCGCTTGACAGGAGCCAAGCGCATATTAAGATTTCAGCCGAGCGGCCGTTGCCTTATAGGGCCCCTAATCAGCCAGTCGGCTTAATCAGCCAGTGCCTCCAGACATCATCATCCAGGTGGCACAGTGTATACTTCGTTTGGCACGTACACACCCGTCTATACGCCCATAAAATATTACGTTTATATGCGTCGGGCTCCGGCGACCGCGTTAAACTGTAAGTCTAAGGTGGAGTGTAGGGGGGGCTCGAGACCCGGCGGCGGCGCGTCCTTCAGCGGTTGCCAGCCAGGGTGACCTAATGATCCGTGTTAAACCGTAGGTCTAAGGTGGAATGTAAACATCCTTCCACGGTTCGTAAGGGCAACCAGGGTATCCCGTTATTGCAACACTCAATCATGTTGTTTATCTGCTTGTTTATTTCCCTCTCTCTTTCATATATATATATATGTGTGTGTGTGTATGTGTATATTTCCCCGTTTAAAAGTAGGTCTAAGGGGGAGTGTAAAGCTTGAACTTCACCAGAATTAACAATTCGGGCGGAAACCAAAGGCGAGCTATATATGCACAATTCTGGAAAAAAATTCATCTAAAAATTCGCGTAAACATCTTTCCACGGTTGTTATGGGTACCCAGAGCACCCTAGCAGGGATCTCTCTCTCTCTCTCTCATATATATTTCCCCGCCTAAAAGTAGGTCTAAGGTGGAGTGTAAAGATTGACATTTGCCAGAATGAACAATTTGGGCGGAAAGAAAAGGCGGGCCTATATATGTACAATTCTGGAAAAAAGTTCATCTAAGAATTCGTGTAAGCATCTTTGTCAAACTGCATTAATTAACTCACTCTCCGGCTGACTTAAGTCTAATATTACGGTTTTTTCATCTGTAACAATTAAAACAGGACAAATGGTGCACGTAGCATTAAAATGTACAGCACAAATGATTAAATAGAAAGGGAATATGATAAAGGAGGGAAATGAAGAAAGGTGAAAGCGATATAAACAAGCGCCTTCCTAAACATCTAATTAAACGATGTAACTAGCTGAACAATAGAAGGACATAAATATTTATGAAAAAAAAAAATATATATATATAATATATATATATATTAATATATATATATATAATTATATTAAACATCGTTCTGAGAATTATGGAGTTTGGCGGAAGCGAAAGATAATATCGATTTAAAATGCTAATAAATAAATTTCTTTCCGCAGGAGTTTATTTCGAGATCATAAAGATTAAAACGTTATAAACACCCTTCTATTTTGAACTTTTCTCACATATATTATATATATATAATATATATATATATATAATATACACATGTTGCTTAATTCTTTATTGCCGCTTCTCTGGTTTCCAAGATTCGAGATAAGGTACGCATTATTAAATTATACTACCCAATGTCGGGTGAATCTTATTTCCATTCGCTCGAGATCGTGAACTTTGGTGCTTGTTGAAACACTACATCACACGTCTTTGTTTTTTAAATTTATTTATTGTATCGCGGAAATTTTTAAAGCGGTTCCCTTCATGGGTAATTAAATATCTTCCACTTTTATGTTTCAATGCATCATAAACCGTAGCGAATTGTGCCGAATATATCTTCCAATATCACGAAAACCCTTTCTTTCCCGACAAACGAGAATGTACAGGCGAGCACCATGCACCATAAAACGTTTCACATTCCAACCTCAACTCTCTCTCTCTCTCTCTCGGTCGAATACAAGATCAAAAAACAAAGTGTTTCTCGTCTCTCCACGAATGGGGATATCTGACACGCCCCAGATTTCACGGGGCAACCAATCACAGCCCTGTGGGCGGATCCCAGGACCTTTGTTTGGCCGCTATGCAGGCCTACGCGTCAAGGCCCGCCCAAAATTCACCGCTAGCGAACAGGAAGCTAACGATTATGTTTTGTGGGTTGGTCACAAGCCCCCTTTATAAAAGGGAGCAGTTCATCTCAGAGCCTCAGTTCGTATGTTTTTTTTCGCTTGGTACTTTTCAAATATACACTATGAGTCAGTTATCGCTCAACAATTCTCCTGAGTTGATTGAAGATCGAGACTTTTATGCTCACGCAACGCTTCTAATTTGCAGAGCTATAGAACGGGGGAACTTTTACATACCCAGATTGTTATGGAAAATTGTAACGAAATGCAAGAACCGTTTAATGAAGACGCTGTTAAAATGTAAGTAACTTATAAGTGTCTAACCTAGCTTCATTCTGATTTTTCTACAAAGAAAAATTAATCCCAGGACACTTTCTCGTTTATAAAAATATAACCTAACCGTAAAAGGCCGCAATAAACGCGTTTTCAAATATATTTTTATTTCTCTGTTTCGTTCGGGTTATTTCGGCATATATATATATATATATATATATATATATATATATATATATATGTGTGTGTGTGTGTGTGTGTGGGTTATTTGTACATTTCTTGTACAGGTACGAATTTAGTCTCGTTTGTAACAATATAACCTAACCGTAAAAGGACGCAATAAACGCGTTTCCAAAAAATATTTTTAATTCTGTTTCCTTCGGGTTATTTCGGCATATATATATATATATATATATATATATATATATAATGTTTTATTCGTACATTTCTTGTACAGGTACGATTTTAGAAATATTAAAAACTTACAATAGAAATATTAAAAACTATTAAGATTTGGCTGCGGGTTCGAGACCCGCTGCAGGCAGTCGGAGCATAGCATACCCAGCTAATCTTACTTTTGAAACTGTCAGGATATCTGCTTATGGTTACAATTTACTGTTAGTCTAACCGAGCTTTATTCTGAATTTTTTCACAACGTAAAAATTAATCCTATTATGCTTTTAATTATTGCCTGTTTCCATCGTGATTATTTCGGATATATATATATATATATATATATATATTATATATATATATATATATATATAAGGTGGAGATTTAATAATATTTTTCTCGATAATTCAGCACCGCAGTAGGATTTTTAAATTACCAAAACCTTTAAGAATTATCTCTCTTTTTATTGTAATTTTTTAAATTCGTGGCATTTCTCTTGTTGTGACTCTTTATTTTTACTTAACCTTATAGGACCGATGCGGAACTTGATCGTGTTATAGCTACTTTTGTTGAAAGGGGAATAAATGATATGGATGCTTCTCCATACAGCCAACCTATTCACCTGAATACAGAAGTCGAGGTATTGGTTCACATCCGGTCAAGCGAGTGTCAGATCATCGAGGAACTAATGTAAGTATTTTTGAGGTTAAGAACAAAACACATTGTATTTTCATTTATTAAATGGCAGAAAACATGTACAAAGCGGAACCAGTGTCCGTTAAATAAGTCTTAATGGCTACATTTTACAGTTACAAATGTACATACAACTTTACACAATATAGATATACACCTTTACACTTTACAGCGGGTGCTAACATATGGAAACCTTTTTTTCATCTGTCTGCATACACTTATATCGTTCATCTCTGTGTCGCACAAATCTAATAATTTTTAAAAAATTATAAATCTCTTCCCACGTGACATGTGCAGAAATGAAATGCAATACATGCCGCACGTTTCGCTATAATATCCTTGAAAACGATGGGTTCCAAACAATCTCAGGTAGGTACATGTAATTGCGCAATGAACTGCACAATCACCGAAACATTCCAGGGCTGAAATCCGAGTGAATCAAAATAGTACATTCTTTCCCTATTTTTAAAGTAGATTGCAACCCAAAGAATCCCCTCACCGCCCACAATGTCGGTGTTAACGATAATCCCGTACCAGTTTCTCGTACTTGGCAGCTTCAATATTTCATTCTTCGCAAACACACCTATAAATTTTGAGCGTGTGAAACGATCACTTTTCATTACTCCCTGGAGTGTATTCGCGTCCATTTTAAAAGTCTGTGACCACGTTCCTGAAATGATCAACTTCTATTAGTGCCTGTGATTCGAGATACACGAGTACATTTATAGGCGCGTCTATAGGCTTGACAAATTCTAACCTGACTGAGATATTCCCACTCTGCTGTGGAGTTAAATGCGTATTTGCGCCAGCAGACAAGTCAGGCGTAATATCAAATGAATAAATGTTAAATTCTTCCACAAATACTTTCTGCGTTACACCAAACCCAAGTTCGTCACAGGCGCCTGTATTATGAGCCAGACTACTATATGCTCTCGCGGGAACACAGCATCTGGTGAGTAGTTCGTAATCATGGTCCCTCCCAATGTGATGCCACTTACGTAGAGAGTAATATTTTTAAGGCCGAAATTTTCGAATTTAAAGGCACTTTTTTTATATTTTTCATTCGTCGAGGCGTGGTCCTGCATTCCAATTAATATCCTTTTAGGTAGGACTCCAAGGGCCACGTTTTCTAGTTCCTTCGATGCCAACCCGGCGGGCACCGTGTATAGTTATCCACCCCGTTCATAAGCAGTTTCTCCTGGAATGTGAAATCTGTATGAAGACGTCCAAAACTTTCGTATATCTTTTTTTTAGCATTTTTAAATTTATCCTTCATACCATTTTCATCTTTAGTATGGTAATACCCATCGGCGGTTAAAAAGGTGTCCTTCGCTTCTTTTGAAAAGTTGAGGACATTTTCCAGATAGGCTCGTAGGTGGTAGTACTTCGTTCCCGCCGAGATGTTAACCTGGTTTAAATACACCTCACACTGGCTGAATATGGCGTGTAAAAAGTTGGTTTCAGAGTAGGCAGAGTAACTATCATCGCAGTCCGTTCCATCAGAATGGGCTATACGCAATTTAGCGTATATGTGCATGCAGGCCGGGTCAAAAAAGTAAGGGCCTGAGCTGGGTATCACGAATTCTATAGGAGCACTCGGCGAACTAATTGTGTTTAATGGGTTAATTGTAATAAAGTCGAGATGCTCAATAGAGACCTAAGTGGGGGCATATCAAAGAGGGACAGTTCCGATTTACAGCATTGTGAACTACACGGATGGATGAAAACGCGCCAGGACGAGTCAGAAATAGTGCCACCTCCCTCGACAAGATTAGTCAGCCTATGATTCGTAAGAGTAGTGTCCTCAGCTTATATCAGTTAAAAAATGATCAGCCATAGGTTTCATAGCTTTAGAGCACCTCTTTTTTATTTCGTTTTAAGTTTAGCGCCACGTGATGGTAACCCCTTTTCCTGGCCAGATCTCTTCTTTCCGCCACCACGCATTTTTCTCTTTGTATCTTTGATGATTTCGTCCCCGTGTACGTTTTAAATGTTTTTTAGAGCTTCTTTAGGCGGTATGGATGAAGAAATGGATCTAAGTCCACTCCCACGCTGGCGCTGGTATCTCACTCCTCGGTAGATTGTGAATGGCCTTCGAGTCATTATAAACGGCGAAAGTGTAGTTTCACTGTTAAGCTCCCATCACCGAATGGGAAATTTTTTCCCTCAATCGTTCTTATATATATCGAGATGTTGGTTAATAGATTAGTCGCAACATTCACATAATGGGGCTTGTCATATGTAATGCTCAAACTTTTCCCTCTATGGTTGGGGATGTGTGCAATGCGCAGCAGGCGCGCCTGGGTGTCCCCAACAAATTGGTGCTCTACGATATTGCTGTAAATATAGCACATGTCTGGGGGCGGAGAGCTTTCACCCAATTTCTCCATCTTCAATTGATACATTAAGCTGGACAAGTCATGCTGTGCCTCGTGAAAGGTATCTCTTTGGAGAGCTGCGCTATATCGGCCCTCAGCCACAATTGTGAACAGCTCTTTATCTTTAATATTTCTACTAAGCGTTGACTTTAACTTCAATGTGCATGCAGGCGTGTCTATGTTTACGACTTCAAAAAGTAAATCGTTTGTCAGGTACGACTTTTCAAGACTCTTGTTTAACCCCGTCACAATGTCCATGGCTGTATCATAATGCCCGATTCCTAGCGATACATTTGTGCTATAGTACCGTTCCTCACCGAACAGGACTGAACGCATAGTATTGTCTAAGGTTATGCCTAATTTTTCGCACTCATCGATTCTTCTAAGGATCAGAAATATGATTTGCTCATTTTCAAGAGTTAAAAATTTGGTGGCTAACTGGAGTTCACATAACCCACCTCATACGAATCACGCTCCAATTCAATGGGTCCGTGGAGTTCTGTCACAAAGTTGGCGAGGGTGTTGTTAGGATGTACAGACAGAGAAAAGGACGGGAGTGTGACATAGAATGGCTAGGCGCCATGTTGCATACTAATTAAGCTTCATTATTGCAGCAGCTTTTATATAGGTGTTGAAGCTTTCTGGGTAACCCAGCCATTTCACCAGGTACATTTTTCTCTTTCCTGAACCTTTGCTGCCTAAAATTTTTTCAATTTTAAACACTTTTTCCTAAATTAAATGTCACTTTCTGCAACTCCTCGCGGTAAAAGCCTCCAGCGATCTCTTCCCCATTCAAATCTTCAACGTAATACATCATTATCTCACCTTTAGGTCTCATAGCACGAACTTTAAAAATCTCACGTGTCCATCCTTGCTCAAATCCCTTCGCGAATTTATTTCCCGAACGTGATAGCCTTACATAATCATTGATTTTGAAATGTGTAGAGTGTGGTGGGTGCTCCATCTCTTCTCACCTCTGGCAGCGCACCTCTTTCTAAAACTTCGTTAGGCGTTGTGCCAATCGTACGATGGTGTGAACGGTTGTATGATAAGCCAATGAACCGAGAACGTTTATATATCTGTATGTGTTTTTATGTGTAAAATAGCGATGCATGCGCTCCTTTATGATACGTTGAACTCTTTCAGCTAAAGAGGCCTTATGTATAGAACTGCTAGTGTAGTAACTGATATTAAACTCTGTCAGCATGTTCTGTAAAGCGCGACCTATAAATTCTTTCCACATATCCGTACAAAAATAGCCAGGAACCCTTTCTTCTTTTAACATCAACGTTTTGGTCGCTTTAGCAACTGTTCCAGGCGATGTATTTTTCAGGGGAATTAGCCACAGATATCTAGAGAATACATCTATTATGAATAGGATGTAGCGGTATCCGTCATTATACACTGAATATCTTCGCCTGTCTGTTAAATGCCTGCCAAATAGAGTCAATCGAATCCGCGGTTGTCTTGGCCGTTTTAAACCTTTTTCTTTCCGGTTTATGAAGTGTACAAGCATCCTGTTCCCGTTAAAACCGCTCAACAATTTTTTCCTTACACCGTAAACACCTCTGTATAGTCTATTAACGCCACCATAGACGGCGGGGTTAGAAATGTCATAATAGCGTTTATTTAATATGTTAGCCATTTGCGTATTTTAGAGACACGTGGATAAGGTTGGCCGTTTGTTCTCTTCTTTCTCATCTTCAGAGACACTGCTGGGGCAGATGGCGTACTCAGTTGTGACACATGCGAGACTTGATCCAAGTCTTTTAACCTATTCAGATTACCTATCAATGTTTTGGGGACATTTATTTGTTGTAGTCTTGCTTTAATATGCTTCCATCCTGTTGGCGAGGGTCTGTCCCACTTTCTCACCAGATCATGAACAATATCAACGATATTGGATCCTTGTACCCTTGTTCCTTCAACAATGACCTCGCCTGTATCGGCCCACTGTATGATGGGGTCCTCACTCAATAGATTATAAAGACTTAAGCCTTTATTCCTCAATGTATGTGGGAGGCTGTTTTTTAGCACATGTTCGATGTGTTGTGTTCCGTTGTTCTTTGGTTGGTCATCTCTAACGTCGGGGCCAGGTCCTGTGTCGCCATGCTCAGCACTACTCGCGCTGTGCCTAATAACCACGGGGAGCTCTGTCGGATTCGTATAATCTTCGTACTCATGAAGAAATTTCTGCAAAGCCTCTTGGTACAAGATCCTTTTCTCATCAGGTGACTTTTCACTGTTTAATAGGGTTAGCAACTCGCTTTCCATTCTTTTAAGCCTACTTTTACGGGGTTCTAGAGCCGTGTCTGAAATCTTTGAACTTTGCAATGAAACATACACCTCGTGCGGAATCACAACCACCTTCTTCATTATATTAATCTAGTCAGTAAAGGACCCAAAACTGAAAATAAGATGGGTAGAAATGATCCTCCTCTTTGTACAATATTTCGCTTTTTCTTACCCACAGTTTGACTTTTATGAGCGAGCGCTCTTATTATGTTCTTGTAACGACGTAGGCGAGCCTTCTGAGAAGGTTTCATTGGCACATTACATTTTATAACATTAAGAGAGATTTCACAGATGCATTTTAAAAAGTCAGAGTGGATATTTTTAAAAAACAGCTGTTGCATTGCCCGGGGCAATCGTTGATAGATTTTTATTAATTCACGATATTTCTTCAGCCTATTTGTCATTCTGGAATATAAACCGTTTCAAGTTCGCTTGGGAATATATTCGTTCTTAGAAGCACCCTAAACGTGTTTCGCGGGTGAAGGTCACAAAGCAAATATCCATAACGCTGGTTTGTGGCCTCTTTATAAACTCCAGAAACTCCTTACGCTGATTGTGACACATCTCTACGTTGTGCGAATAAGACTAGATATTGTGTATTTAGCGACACATCGCGCATGTATCTATTTTTGAAAAATAGATTCTGGTTGATGAAGAACACGCTTATGTTAAGATGGTGGGAGAACACTGTAAATGTCTCGGCAAACGTTTTATCCATTTCCAACATGAGATCGTCAATTACAATGACTGTATGTCATTACCTTTAACGAATTAACGTCATAGACCCCTTGTGGAACAAAATTTCATCTTGGTACTCGTTGAACACTGATGATACGTCGAATAGCACCATATAACATTTTGCATCCCCTTATCTTTAATGATTTTAAGCATAAACAGTTTTTCCACATCCTGTAGGGCCAGATATAATACATGTGGAGGGCTTGTGAACCTGAATTTTTCTACAGATTCCATCTTAACACGTCACACCCTAAGTGGGTCATTTACAAAATATTACAAATTTTGAGTGCTGCTCCTTATATTTTGTTTTCTTCTTCCACAGAACCGTGAATGACGACGATGTACAGCACCCCATCATCGATATCACAGACGAACCCGTTGACCGTGCAGCTACAGAATCCATCCCCGCTGACGAATCCTCACCAGCGATACCTGTAGCACGCGCCAGTTCAAAGCGGAGGCATGATGAAGAGCCCACCACGTCAGGTATAAAGCGCCCAGGATTGAGCCGGTTGTTAGACCACCAGTAATAGAGCCCCAACCTTCTACGTCTTACGACACAACCCCCACAATAGTACCTTCCTCAAATATACCCCTTATTCAATTCCGGGTACATCCTCCACAGCAGCTTCTCGTTCTGTTGAGGATGGCATAACATTCGAGTTGGTGCGCACCGCTACCCCACCCCGGCCTTGACTAGAAATCGGTATATAGTCAGGGTTGATCCTAGATCCATGTATAGCAATGGTGTTGAACACGGACTACGGCGCATAGTTGAACGTATTGTAGAGTTTGCCCTTCAGAACCGCGACGAACGTGAAGTCAGGACGAGGCTGTCCTTCGGATTCGGGTCAGATGACGGAGATGTAATGATTTTTGGGTAGTAATACCGTTCAGACGTTTGGCAGCTGAAGATATAGAGTATATATTAGGCCGTATAATGCAGGCCTCTCAAAGTAGTATAGCCTTCAATATGGACAACTTCACGGTAAATATTGACCGTGTATTCCGTGTTGCGGGTCATAGTGCCACACCTTATACTCTTAACTTCAATTCTCAGGCTATTTATAGACGGCATATAAACGCCGATCGTGGTTGCGGCTTTATAGCAGTAGTCTTGCCGTATGTTTACTGTACTAAATACACGGGTCAAAAACATTTGGTTGCCTACGGTAGTGGAGCGTGCCCGTAAACTAGCTGTAGACTGTAAACTTGAATTTGACTGTAATATGGGTCCTGAAGAGCTGAGAAGGGTAGAACAGGAAATGAATGCTCGTATAGTTGTATTTGGAATGGATGATCGTCGTAGGACTGTGTATGTTTTTAAAAGCAGTGTGAGAGATCGTACAAGACCCCTACTTATTTTAGGGCTGTCAGGAACAACATATCTACCCATCCGTAATATAAGGGACCTTTACGCGAGTTATGATAAAAGTCGAAAATATGGACGACATCATGATTTGTGTAAGGGTGTATCGAGTTTGCGGATGATATAGTGAAACATTGTAAAGATTGCCACATGGTATGTGAGCAGTGTAAAAGCTCCAAATGTGAAAGCCGTGTAGTTGAAGCTGAGAAGAGGGATTGTGATGTGTAGACGCACATTTTTCAATAATAACTGTTTTGAGCTCCATAAATCAATTGGCACGTGCAGGAAAATGAGAATCTGTGAATGTGGTATGTTTCATATGATGGATAATTGGTGGAACTTCAAGCATAAATGTGATGAAATTCACTGTTCTACATGCCATGAAAAATATAAGGCGGGTGGAGTAAAGCATGTATGTTATATGAAAGACGCCAAGCCTAAAAACAGCCCTTGTATAACTGTGTACTACGATATAGAAACATATACGAATGCTGAAACCAAAGAGGTTATTCCACATTTACTTGTAAGCCAGACTATCTGTGATGAGTGTATGGAGAGCGAGTGTGATGAGTGTCACAAATGTGGTAAACGGACAAACGTTTTTAAAACGAATGCCCACGATAGCCCTGTGAAACTCTTTGTGTCCTATATTGTCAAGTTAGCGGACAAGTTAAAAAAAATGACTGTCTATTTTCGCCCATAACGGGGAAAAATTTGACACAGTTCTTTTATAAGGAGTTGCTTGAGCACGAGTCATCTGAGATATTTACAGGTGATCCCTTGAAAAGAGGCAACAAACTAATACAGATGCAAATAAGAGGTAATGTACAGTTTAAAGACACTATTATTCACACCTTGTAAATTAGCAAAGCTACCCAAGGTGATGGCGTAGCCGCTGAAGTTTCAAAAGGATATTTCCCTTACACATTCCTCACTAGCGAAACTTTAAATTACGTAGGACTACCTCCACCCAAACATTACTTTAACTATGAATGTATGAGTACAGATGAACGTGAAGATTTTGACCGATACTACAACAGTTTTAATGAATGTAATCCTTATAATATAGCTGATGAATGTGAGCGTTATTGCGTGAATGATGTGCGCGTGCTTAGAGTATGTTTCCAGGCCTTTAGAAAGATGTACATAGGTCGTTTCAAATGCGATCCGTTGCAAGTCGCAACCACCATCGCCTCATTATGTTTTACGGTGTTCAAGAATAACTTCATGCCTAAAGACACCTTAGCCGTATCCACAGAAACATCCCCGCAGTTATGGGCACAAGGCTATTTACTGGCTCATACACCTACAGCAGCAGACAGGTGCATGCATAAAGCACGCCCGCAACGGGGTCCCGACAAAAGCCCCCTAGGACAAGAGCCCCCTGGACAAAAGCCCCTCAGTTAAAGTGCAAAGTAGGACAAAAGCCCCTCAGTTAAAGTGCAAAGTAGGGCAAAAGCCTCCATTTTTCATATTATTGTTCATGTGCTATGAAGAAGTAATCCTAAACAAATATTATACTCTTCGTTGATTCACTCTAGTTGATCACTGTTTTGTCTACCTGAATGGTTAGGTTAGGTTAGGTTAGGTTAGGAACGTGCCACAAAGGAGCATCAACAGCGTTTGAAGAACCTATGTCTGGACTATGTGAATGAGAGGAAGACCTTGGAGGAATTTCTGAATGGTGTAGGTCACAACATTAGGTGGAAGTACAGTAAAATGAACTTTAAATAAACCTTAACACTTAATGAACTTTTTAATATTGTGCTTTATTTGTTTGATTTTCCCTAGATATGGTATGATGTTCCTTTTATAATGTTCATTTTTATGGTTGTGTAAATATTTTTGTGCTCCTGTAAAATAGTGAGCTATAAATTTATAATGCAAGTGTTAATGTGTGCTACTGTATAATACTTATAAAGCTGACTTTGTCTAGATAAGGCATGATGATCCTTTTATAATGTAATTTTTTATGGTTGTGTAAATATTAACGTTAATGTGTGCTACTGTATAATACTTATAATGCCTTCCTTATTGCAGTCTTATGATATAATAAATGTAATATTTTACATGTCAGAGAAGTGTTCATAAACTGTAAATAATAAAGAATAAAAATAATGATTAAAAAAATTCTTATTATTATTTTTCCTAGGGGGCTTTTGTCCTACATACGCCCGCAACACGGGTGGAGTACCCATTAAGGTTAATGGTCGTGTTTTTTGGGTTGATGGTCTAAGACTAAGTGAAAACCGTGCCACTGGTGAGAAGACTGTGTACTCCTTTAACGTTTGCTGGTGGCACGGATGCTCCCGTCCTGAGTGTGGAATCGTAGGAGATATCCACGGTAGATTCCTGCCGACAGTCTTGCGTGGACCCGCGCCCGCGATCAACTTATAGGCTCCCAGTTCACTCACAAAGTCTTGTGGGAGCATGAGTATGATGCACGGATGGAAACAGATGGACAGTACCGTTAAGAAATAAACACGATCAAACGTTCAATGGTGCTGGATCCTCTCAAATGCGGGGATAGCTTGTTCGGAGAGCTTACAAATCCCTTCAAGCTATACTTTCCGTGTACGGAGGGCGTGAAACTCCATTACTACGACTTCTGCTCTTTATACCCCTACGTGATGAAGAACAATCCGTACCCCGTAGGTGCACCTGAAAAAATGGTGGGCCCCACCATACCAACCATCGAGGAGTTTTCAGCTAACTTGAATGAACGCTACTTTGGACTCTCTTTCGTAGACGTGCTCCCCCCTCGCGATTTATGGATGCCGATCTTACCCGTCGTTATAGATCACAAGCTCATGTTTCCCCTGTGCATGAAGTGCTCAGAAGAGAAAAACGGTGCTTGTGACCATAGAACGCACCAGCCGTTCGCCATGGGTATAGAATAATGAAGATACATGAGGTGTGGAGGTTTCAGAAGCTACCCAACCTTTTCACACCATATATAAACGCTTTTTTGAAGGATAAGGTTGAGGCGTCAGGATATCCGCGAGGGGTTGAAACCGAAGATGAAAAAAGGCTTATATTCAGCGTTACTGTGCCCGTGAAGGTATACAGCTTGACCGATCCCAAATTGTTAAGAATCCTGGCAAGCGCTTTCGTGCAAAGTTATGTCTACGTAAACAGTCTTTGGGGAAAGTTTGCGCAGAATACTGGCAAAGGGAACGTCCATTTGGCACAAAGTTATAGTGAAGTCTTGGATTATGCCAACGCCAGCGATAAAGAGGTTATGGAGATCGTGAATGGAGGTAATGATTTCTCACGGGTTACAAACATACCTGTAGCCAGTTTCACAACGGCCTACGCCCGCATCAAACTTTGGGGCCTATTACACTCTCTTGGACGGAGGGTGTTATACGCTGACACAGATAGCGTGATATTCACAGCGAGCGAAGGTGAATACATGCCTCCTGTTGGTGAATTCCTCGGAGAGTTAACTGATGAGATCAAGGATGAGTATGGAGACATCGCATACGGCGACTTTTTTGTCTCAACAGGGCCAAAAACCTATGGAGTACGGGTGAGGGTAGGGGATGATATGAAGTATATCGTGAAGGCTAAGGGTATCACGCTTAACCATGCGAACCGTCGAGTCGTTAACTTTGACTCGTTGAAGGATCTAGTGTGCTTGGATGATAATGAGGGTGACCAGCTACCCCTACTGACTGTGGGGACGCACAATTTTCGGGCGCAGAAACTGGGGTGTGTGAAGAAACTTAGGGGCACGAAGGTATGCCGTAACACCTATAGGAAGCGTTACCAGGTGCCCGGTACCTATGATACCGTACCCTTTGGCTACCTTAATCCTTGATTGTATTTATATATATGTGTATGTAAAAAGCTAGGCTCCGCCATTGTAAGATCGGCAACGTGAGTCCTGCCGCTACCTGAGCATATCTCTATCCCTGCGTGCTCAGTTGACATCTGCATACCCTTGAGCTCAGACGTGTGTTCTCCCGCGTAGAAAAAATAGTAATGGATACCTTTAATATTGCGTGTTCAACATTTATGAAGTGGTATTCGGCAAAGTGCCAAGATGTGGTGGCTACTGAAAAACTCCCTATTCCCCTCTCCTTTGATACTTTTAAGGCTACATTGAGGCGTGCGAAGGAGCAAGATGTTCAAATACTCTACGGGTATTCTGGCGAGGGTATTGTAGGATTTCGTAGTACAAACGATGTATTGAAGTATATTGTAGACCTAACCTTTATAAAGGCTCACATATACCGCGAAGTAGAAGAAGCAACACGTTCAGAAGATAAGCAACGGTTATGGATAGTGAGTCTTGTTGATGAGTGGTGTGACAAGCGATATTATGTCATGTTACACTATACCGACTACTCGTACCCTACAGTTGAGAATGTAAATCTTGTCATGATGGAGAATCTTAAGTATTTTTACCACTATATTAATATACTGTATATCATGACGAGGTTTATAGTGAGGTTGTCGCTAGTGGGCTGTGTGAATTTTTAACAGACTTTAGAGACGAGTATCGCATGTTAACCCTTTCCAGCATGAATTTTTTGTCGGGTTAAGTTATGAATACGTGTATTAGACAAGTTACAAATTCGTCCGTTTATGCAGTAAAGGGTTAAACAAAAAGGATAAATATGGGCATATGTTTCTCTCAAATAGTGCACCGGATTGTGAAGATGTTTAGTTTGTGGAAATGAACGTCTGGTGTGTGATAAAACATTAAAGTCGGTATTGTTTCATGTAGCGTAAAATTCTGTTTGTCCAATTGCACAAGTGTGCGAACAAGCCTGTACACGCTTCAGCAGTGTGACTCGCTCCTCCCTAGCGAGCCGCCCACCCATGTACCTCACGAAACACACGACTTCGAACAAACCCGTACACGTTTCACCAGCGTGACTCACTCTGCCCGTCGAGCCGTTCCGTCCACCTGCGGCTCACAGTCATCTCAGAGCTTGAACCGTGTGGACGTGCGAATACGATGGCACTTCCTTTGAGAAGTATTCTCAACGCCTCGTACGATGTCTCCGTGACGAAGTCATTGCGCGTGTTCAGGCGTGAAACCGGCACCATTAACTATGTACTTGAAACGATTTGCAGGCAAGCAAACTCTGGTAAACGTAATGTTATTTATTTAAGTGTTGAGGAGATGAATAGAATCTTCGTGATAGTTGAGAAATGGGTAGAGGACCGTTATAAAATACCTGCAGGTGTAGGTACAAGAAGAGAGCAGATTAGTGACGCCCTCTCATATGCCGTTGTTTGCACGTTGTGTATAAATAACGAACAGCTATGCATTGATATACGACTGATGTGGAAGAATGCATCTGATAATAACGTTCTTCTCCCTACGCGAAACCGTTTCATCGTCGACAGAATGTTTGAAATCGTTGGATTCCGCAAGCTGAAGCCTATATTAGACGCTCGTGTTACGGATATGATTTATTTTGACACGGTTCTTGAATACGCATACACCGCTCTGCTCGACGGATTTATCGAATGTAGGAATGAACAAGGCGAAAATGGTCTAGAGCTGGATGCATATTTAAAAGGTTTAGATTCTTCGAAATATCCTGAACTTTGGTACAAAGCACTTGAGCGGTACAGGGCAGAGCTTGTCTATACTGTTCACCCTGAAGAGCTGTACCTCTATATAATGAATAGCTGTCGTTACGACTTGGAAGATTTTTTCAATTGCCGATATGCAAAGTGAAGAAGAATTCACGATTGAAAAGCTCGGGACGGTAAGAAAAAAAACCTCGATTGGAAAGGCGTGTTCATAAACTTGTATTTAATAATGATGTTGTAGTTAACGATGACCTCTTTGTGCGTGCTTTCGAATGTATTCTAGCCGTGTTTAAAGATAACTTGCCAACAGAGTGTAAAGTGAGCACAAAAATAGTATTGAACGATATGAAAGCCATTTATGTCGAGTATAAGCATCCGTACAAGTTAAACGGTGAAGTGTTGCTTGGACAGTTTTACCGCGTAGTACAAAGTAATAACGATGTGGATGTAGACTCGATTACATGTGAGTTTAGCGTTTTGCGCTGTAGAACATAAAGGATGTATGTTTATTTATTTAATTGTATATATATTTCCTGTACTAATACGCAA
The DNA here is from genome assembly GCA_023014485.1 of Bathynomus jamesi. Lineage (NCBI taxonomy): Eukaryota > Metazoa > Arthropoda > Malacostraca > Isopoda > Cirolanidae > Bathynomus > Bathynomus jamesi. Next base: position 295,335 of record JAJOZX010004483.1, read on the forward strand.
TTGATTATACGTTTCCTATATTATTATTTTTAATTATTTATTATACCTCGTAGAACAAAAGGGATGTATATTTATTTATTTAATTGGGTATATATATATATATATATATATATATATATATATATATATATATTTCCTATACTAATATGCATTTCATTATACGTTTCGTATATTATTATTTTGAATATATTTAATTATTTAATATAACTTTATATATATACATATATATATATTTCCTGTACTAATGTATTGATAATACGACGTTTTGTATATTTTTGATTATATATTTCCCGTTGATGTTTCTTATGCTATTATTATTTTTGATCATATATATACTCCATTGTATATTTATTATATATTCATCGTCCGTATGCTATTATTATTTTTTACCATATATATTCCATTGTATATTTATTTTCTATACCTTTCAATTAATTCGCCTAAATAAACAGAATGATGTAATGGTGTTTTATTTAATCCTTTTGGTTGCCCACGGTATTTAATTATATCAATTGGCTGGCTTCTAAAGCGGATTTCTAAACCAGAATATATGCATTAATTAAATAAATATTGCTATCTGGCAACTCAACCTGTGCAGCTGAACAAGCCATTTACGCCTTCTGAATCAACTGGCGGATTAAGCAAGAATATGTGCTTTAAATAAATAAATAGCGCAAACTGGCAACTCAGCCAGATACGCCAACTGGCGGATTAAGCCAGAATATATGCTTTAATTAAATAAATAGTGCAAACTGGCAACTCAGCCTTCTAAGCCAACTGGCTGATTAAGCCAGAATACATGCTTTAATTAAATAAATAGCGCAAACTGGCAACTCAGCCAGATAAGCCAGATGGCTGATTAGGGCCCTATAAGACAACGACCGCTCGGCTGAAGTCTTAATATGCGCTTGGCTCCTGCCAGGCGAACACCTCTCTTCCTTTCTCTCCTTCTCCTCTCCCTTTTTCTTGGGGATAACTCTGCCTCCAAGTTGCATAACCCATTGTCGCTCTTGCAACATTCCCCTTGTTGCATAACAACTTGCAACATTCCATATTGTTGCATAACAACTTTCGACATTCCCCCTCCCCTTGTTTCATAACCCCCCTTTGCAACATCTTTCAATGTTGCATTGCAACGTTGCCATTGCATTGCACTCGTCCATTTTGCGGGCATACTACTAGTTCGAGCAATGGGCCGCATTAGTTTGGCCTCAGCGGCCTGTCAATTTCTGACCTTCCTCTCTGAGTATTATCAATACAATCTTTTTTGACCCCCGACTAGTACTTCGCGGACGGCTCTTCTGAAGGCTATAACTTTTTTCAGAAGAAACTACTCCACAGTCCACACGCACTCCACACCAAAAGATAGAGAACGTCGTCGCGAATAATTTGATGTAAATATCGAACAAATTCGTTCACTACAAAAACGTTTAGAGCAAGTTTAGAGCAAAAGGTCACATATACTCTCTTTCTAAAACAGCTTCTAAGAGGTTAGATGTGCTGTACCGCCCCCACTCAGTTGCTGTCTCTATACAGGGGACTTGTTCGCTCCTGTATGGAGTATGCTTCTCATATGTGGAATGGCTCAACCCACACAGCCGTACTTGACCGGGTGGAACCAAAGGCTTTTCGTTTCAGCAATTCCCCGCCTCTTACTGATTGTCTTCAATCTCTTTCTTTTCGCCACAATGTTGCATCACTCTCTCTTTACTATCGCTATTATAACGGACATTGCTCTTCTGAACTCTTTAACTGCATGCCTCCTCCTTTAAGGAGAGCACGCAGCAACAGACTTTCTACATTTTCTCACTCCTTTTCTGTCCAACTATCTAATGAAAGGGTTAATCGGTATTTTCTGTCTTTCTTCTACTCAGCCGGTGAACTCTGGAACAATCTTCCTCAATCCATCTTTCCTACTATCTATGACCTCCCGTCTTTCAAACGCAGAGTGTCTAGGCATCTCGAAAACTCCGGACCTTGATTTTGGCTCTCTTCTTCTTCTATAATCTCGATGAAAATTTTGGCTTTAATGTATTAAAGTGACATGTGGCAACTGAATCTGCAAAACAACATTAAAGTTCGTAACGAATTTTATTTCTAAGAGCTGCTGCTAAATACATGTTGGTTTTTTAACTTGAATTTTTAACGCCAAATGTTTTTTGTGTTATTCTTAAGGTTTATTATTATAATACTGAAATAATTATGCACACCAAAAAATTTGCCTTTTGCAGGACACATTTTTCAGACTAGTTCAGTATATACAAAATCTGAGTCCTATAATCAAAGCACTGTTTTCAGTCTTGCATTTGGCTTCAATTAAATATGTTGAACTTTAATTTCTTAATTTTAGTTTATTATGATTTTTAAATCTGTCTAATTTTGTTTACCTTCAGTTGAAATTTAATTTTATTCTATATTTCAGCTTTATTTTAAATTTAATAGTAGGATTCAAGATTTATAATAGAAAAATAATTTCCATTATAGTAACATTACCTTCATCCTAAACAGAGATAGACGTTTCGTTAGACGTTTCGTTAGACGTTTCATTGTCCCAATTTTGTGAATTTCAAATATTTGAAATTTCGAGTAAACATTTCGGAATAGCTATTATTCATTTTAGAAAGACAAATTCTTTACGAGATGTCGTATAGACGTTTCATATATATGAAAAAAAAAAAATATATATATATTATATATATATACACTCGTGTGTGTGTGTGTGTGTATATATATATATATATAAAACCAAACGTCTAGTATTATTTAGTGTTGAAACATTGCTGGTACTGACGTCACACAACTTCTGGGAAGATGTCACCATATTTGTTCAAACTACTTATTAAAAATATTTATTCCTTGAGTGCGCAACAGTTAGCGACTATCTTTTCCAGTGGAATAAATTGAAAGAGCGCAGAATTCCCCTATTACCAAAGTAATTGGAAGCGTTGATGCTGCAAATTGTCAAGTGAAAAAAATAACTGTACTTATTTGTAGGTAACTTTACTGTATTGCACTAATAAAATTTTGTTTACTTGAAGTAAGTTTTATTTTCTGACCATATCACTAATCACCAAACTTAAAACATCTACCAGGAATGGCGATATTACAAGGGTATAATGTAGTTTCTCACTCAACTTTCACTAAACTTTGATAAGTGCCAGCACATGTGCGAATATTCAGTGCACGCAAAGCGATATTTTCTTATGTGGTGAAAATACGACATATACTATGAAAAGTAAAACAAAGCAAATTATTCTTACTCGATTAGTTCTACCTGAAAAAAAAATTAGGTGCCCATCCATACGAATGAAACAAGTCACTACGTTTTCCTCAAAATTCCCATGACCATCCTCCGATATCTCCCGCGGCCATTCTCACGAGCATCAATCAGTGGACATACACAACGCATAACATCCCCCATCCTTCGAAGTAACGAAGACCCCTCTCCCTCACCCTCACCACTATAGTCAAAACCCCCGCACCTCACCCTCTCTTTCTTGAGCAAACTTTTAAGCTCACCAATCTTTATATAATATTGTTTATAAATAGTATGGAAATGGGTAACCGATTTCTACAGTTTTGCAAGGTCTGCAACAATGCAGCCGATGGATCGAGGGCAAATAGAGGTGATCTTTGTCAACTAATAGAACACAATAACAATATCATAGATGATAGATGCACTTGAGAGCATTGATAACTATGCTGTAATATTCACAGATTTTGCTAAAGCATTCGATAAGTGTGATCATAACATAATAGCACATAAAATGAAACACATGGGAATAACAGCAAAGTAGTCAAATGGATTTACAACTTCCTCAGGGAACGGCAGCGAGCCGTAAAATTCAAGGTATATCATCAACAGAATCGGAAGTACGCACGTCAGTTCCACAAGGAACGGTATTAGCGCCACTCCTATTCATTATCATGCTGACAGACGGGTCAGGTCTTTATTTTTAGTAACATTCTCTGTTGACGATACAAAGGTCAGCAGAAAAATCGGTACTGCAGAAGGGGTGAAAGACAGAGGGACACAAACACAATATATAAATGGTCAGGAGACAATAACATGAATTTTAACACCGAAAAATTTCAGCTCTTGAGATATGCAAGAAATGAAGAACTTAGACAGCATACCATGCCCCAGATAAACAGGAAATTCAGAGAAGCACGAAAGCAAAAGATTTAGCGGTAACAATGACCGATGATGCAAAACTTTAAGCACAAAATCAATAGCGATAAACAAAGCAAAAAGGGTTACGGAACAGCTACTGATAACCTTCAAAAGAAGGGACCAGAAGGTAATGATTCCCATGCTGAAAACACTGCTCATACCAAAACTTGAATACTGCTCAATCTTGACATCCCCATACAGAAAGAAGAAATTAATAAACTAGAAGAAGTCCAGAAGAATTTCACAGCCAACACTGATGGGTGCAAAGAACTCAACTACTGAGAAAGACTACGTAAATTAAACCTGTATTTGCTGGAAAGAAGAGAGATATACCATAATTTGCAATGGAAATGATCGAAAAACTGGTACCCAACCTCAAATTAAACCCAATTACCGTCCAAACAACACTGGAAAATAGGAAAGGTAGAATGTGTAGTGGTTTCAAACTAAAGACCCGACAAGGGACACCCTCAACACTGAAGGAAAATAGCTTAGACTTTTTAACCAGCTTTCAAAAGCCCTCAGGAACGTCACAGAAACCAAAGTTGAAATCTTCAAGAGAAGACTAGATGCCTGGCTCAGGACGGTACCAGATGAGCCGGGTGAGCCTGGCTATGTACAATGAAGATTGCAAGAAAGCAACTCGCTCCTCCATCAGGCCAGGCCTAGGGGTGGGGCCACCAGCTTGACCTTCGTGTAAAGAGAGAACGACCCACAAAACTTTTACGGTACCAGATGAGCCTGGTGAGCCTGGCTATGTACGATGAAGATTGCAAGAAAGCATCTCGCTCCTCCATCAGGCCAGGCCTTGGGGTAGGGCCACCAGCTTGACCTTCGTGTAAAGAGAGAACGACCCACAAAACTTTTACCAGGTTTACCAAGTATATACCGTCTATATATATATATATATATATATTTATATATATATAATATACACACACACATACACACATATACATATATATATATATATATATATATATATATATATACAGTACTTATTTTATTTTATTCTATTTTTTCCCACATTATTTTTATAGAGGTGGCCACCAGCTTGACCTTCCTGTGAAGAGAGACCGACACGGAACTACTACCAGGTTATCAGGTATATGAACTACTAAGGCTTTATGCAGGCGCATTGGTAACAGTACAATTCCTCTTCAAAATTTCTGTATTACTCTTGTTCCGTTGTGATTTTAATATAGGTACAGGAATTTCCAGTTGTTTAAATGTTTACATACAACACAGATTACTGGGTAAATTTTCTTGCAAGAAATCATTAACACTGATTTTCACATCGTCATTAGATTAGCGAGGTTAAGCGACGTTGGGGATGTTTAGTAATTGGATGGGTGTATGTGATGTATCACCTCGTAGATGATTCGGATACTACGCAAAAGCAGAAGGTCCCGTCCGTCACCTGACCTTTGCCGTTACGAAGAAGGTTAAACAATCACAAACATCATTATTATTATTCATCTCTTCCCCTCTTCATCTTCCCCAAGTTCAGCCTATACCATTGTCATCAACATCAATTCATTTCCTCCTTATGCATCGTAGGACGCACAGAGGAAATGATCATTGTATTATCAAACAACTTAAGTTTTACATTTTACCTTATTTAATTATCCCATTCTATACTTAACTCTTCATTACTATATTCTGGATTTGCAGTATATATTTAGTAAATTATTTTATATTTATCTATTTATTACTTCATTTTGTACCAGTCTCTTTTTCTATACTATTTTCATTCCTCTTTTCATACGTACTATGAACCATATGTTTACGTGTGAATAAACCTCACTTATATCTTCAGATAAATTTTTCACATCTTAAATTACTGTTTTAGACTCAAACAATATATATATATATATATATATATATATATATATATATATATATATATATATATCAGGGTGATTCAAAAACAGGGGTTAAAAAAAATTTCTTTATTTTTTTGTGTTCAACCCTTTACTTACTTTGGTTCATTTTGCATAAAAAAACAACCTTTCTGAATTTTTAGATCATTATTTCAAGTTTTAGGGGTTGCTACCGACCGTCAAAATTTATGAATTTGCATAGATTTCACTCTTTTGCTCTACTGCCAATTTTATACTGTTTCCACACCACCCCTGAGATACAGTATGGGCGCGTTATCTTTTTTTTTATAGTGGAAACTCCCTGTAGGCCTATCATAACCACTGACAGAAGTAGAGTTTAGAATTCTGACATATTTATTAGTTGATTAGTGTTTCTTTCTTTCTACCAGGATAAGCAGCACTGTGGTTTTTGACCACTTGTAGCAGAAATTGTTTCTGCTCTTCATTGTTTGTTAAGAGCTTGTTGTATTCATTCATCACTCTAACTCCCCTTTCAGCTCTCATTAACAACTTTCATTTGGTGGATAGATTTCTTTACATTATTCTACAGTTCATCTTTGTGCCATTCAGCAGCATTTTTGCTGAAAAAATTTAATGCAAATCCTGTAATTTCGAAGAACCTTCGAGTATTTGATGTTACAAACTCTTCTAGTTCTTTTACTTGAATGAATTCAGGGTTTAAAGTATCCCGTTTTGCTGGATGTGTTTCCCCAGGGTTTTGCAAAGCCATTGCCATTTTGTTCTTTGTTTCAGCAGGCACCTTGTCATCAAAGAAGGCGAAAGCAACAAGTTTCTCAGATAGATACCAAAGATGACCCAATATCTTTTTCAGAGCAACAGATGAAACAGACTTGTCATTCTGTTTGTACAGATCAAGGTTCTTTAATAGCTCTAGATCTTGACGAGGAGCAAGAGATGGTGCAGGAGCTGTAAACCAAGCTTTTACATACAGCCGAATAGCAAACAGGCAGATGTCTCTTATTCCTTTTTCTTCTTCAGGCGTAATCTTAAACTGGGATTTGAACATTCAAATTTTCAAAGACTATTACTTTGGCCATACATCTAGTTCCCTGCTGGACTTTTAAACGAGAATTCACACTTTGGTTCTCCTCCCAGAAAAATGATTGCGAGTTGTAGTTCACTGTAGTCATCGCGGGGCTGGTATTTATCAAGTTGGTTTGATGCAAATGCAATCATATCAGCTTTAATATCAGCTACATCTTCACCTGTTTCCGGCTCTGATAAAGCTGTTATCATAGGTAACGTTGTTTGTTGAAACTAGGCCATTTTGTCCTGAATCGCTTGAAAATCGCAATTTCTGGACCTGATGGTGGTGGTAATGACTTTGCAACCACAGCTTCCAGCATAATTTCGAGTATATGATGGTGACAGGCTAACCACAACATATCTTTATCCATTTTTTGTTCAAGAAGAATACAGATACCCTTTCTGGGACCAGTATTGGCTGCTGTTGTGTCGAAACATATGCATTTAATTTGTTCACAGATACCCCATTCAAGGGATGCCTCATATACAGCAGTTGCTGTTAACTGGCCAGTGCCCGAATCAATTTTAGGAACACCAAGGAGTTGATCCACTCCTTCCCCAGAAACCAATATAGGTAGTCGGTTAACAACTTCCCTGCCTGTTATATCTTCTAACAGTTTACCATCCCAATGGATTGTTAAAGGCACCTCTGACTTGAATTCTTTTTTTAAATTCTCTGCAATTTTCTTTCGAAATTTCTGTCTTTCTCTGCGAATAGATGAATAACTAATGTTGTAATCTTCTAGGGTTTTTTCCAAGACTTTGAATTGTTGGTGTCAGAACAAGCGAGGCCTTTCGGTCACTTAGTTTAGCAACATCAAGACTAGCTAACAATTTGCTATCAAGCACTTTTCTTCGTTTAGTTACTATTTTTCTTGAAGTAGATGGTCCAGGTGTAGTGTAGCATCTATGTTAATGGTATTATTTGTAGTTGTCATATCGTCCATTTCTGGTTCTGATTCAGATGATGTACTGCTGAGAACTAGTCTCTTCAAGCCTTTTTCTTTTGTCCTTTTCTCGTGACCTCCTTTTTTCATAGTGTTGTTGTCTTTCTATTGTTATCTGTTCTTTTTTAGCTAAAGCCTTATCAATGTTGCCCATTCCGCCTCGCCGTCCTTTCTCACGCTGTGCCTTTAGAAAATTTCTGTCTTCTTCTGTAAGAATAAGATTCATAGCATTCGCATGAGCATGTCAAATAAATTTTCTAGTTCTTCTTTCCATTTCTCTTTATCAATTAATTAAGGTTTGCCATCGCTTAGATTTGTTTTCTTTGTTTTTCTTCAACATTTGCCATTCCTACAAGATTCCTTGAATTTTATCAACTAAATGTATTTTTTGTTTAGTTGGTATCCATACTTTTTCCAAAACTGTCAACACATCACTTGCGGTAGAGAAGCATGATTCTCTGGTATTTTGATGGTCATTATTTCTGTAGTGCATGAACAGTGCCATAGTTTCCTTCGTTGATGGCAATACTGATGCTTTCAGTGTGGCTGAAGGATGTCTAATATGCCAGATCTTCTGTCTCTTTCCTTGTAGAACACTGGGAAGAGGGCGTACTTGATGATGTACCTTCCATGTTAGATAGACGTACGCGTTAACTCTAATAAAGCACCACTGCTACTGAATGCTGTGGTCAGTAGATGGCTATCTTGGACACCTGCAAGAGAAGAGGGGAAGGGGGTCAGAGGGGGGAAGTGAGTGAAGTAAACTGATACATGAATAGGCCTAAACTTTTATTTAAGTTAAAGGACATACCATATAAATAGGAAAATAATGAAATTTTGCATGTTCGGTACCAACCCCTAAATATCATTTAAAATTTCTGAAAAAATTATAAAAAAGTTTCTTCACCAAATGGAACTTAATGACCGGTTGAACATATCAAGAAATCAAAAGTTCATTTTTTTTGCATCACTCTATATATATATATATATATATATATATCAGTTAGATATCTGTAATTTAAGTGGAAGTAAGATAAAAGTGGAAGTAAGATAAAAGTGGAAGTAAGTTAAAGGTTTAAAAAAATTTCCGCCCATACGCCCATTTCAGAGTACGAGCAGCTCGCCTCGCAACAGCATTGCCAAACAAACGAGAGGTCAATCTACTGACTAGGTCTTCATACGAAGTTCATCACCAATGAGGACGCGAAACGCTACGTGTTTCGCTGGAGGTGGTGAAATGGCCCCCGTTATTCTTAACTTTTATCCTGGTTAAGCTTAATGAGATACATACAGTATATATATATATATATATATATATATATATATATATATATATATATATATATATATATATATATATAGATAGTTATATATAGTTATTTTTATTACTTTTTCTGCCCCTGAATGTGGAACTGTATTTGTTATAGGCATTTTATGTGTGAGAATACAAAGAGCAACCGAAGGCTATGTTTGGTTTATAGCATGTCTTTCAGAGCAGCTGTAGGTATAAAATTTTGCGTATATTACGACTGACGAGACTCGGTATTCCCATGAACTATACAGAAGAAGAGATCAACTCATTGTTTGAGAAGTATCTAAAGTTTATATTTTACATCGACATTTTCAATTATGAATTTTTAAGCACCATTGGTTTTATTCACTGGCGTTTTATGTAGTTTTTAATGTTTTTACATTGATAGAAAATATTTTTTAACGCTTTTAACGGTTAATAAAAAAGCTTTCATAAACCAGACAATTAAACCGTTTTAATCTTAGTAAAATATATGTAATAGAAATAAAATAATTTTTACAGTTTAGGTATATATACAGGGTGTCCCAAAAAAAACTATATACTCTTTATAGCATCATATATTTTATAATTTAAAAAAAAAAAAAACAATATATTGTTATAGTAATTGCCAATGAAAGGTAAATTAGTAATCTAAGTGATCAAAATGTTATAGCGAGTTGTTTGCATATAAAATTTAATTAACTACGCCAAGTGCTCAAAATGTTCTCCGGCGGCATGAATGCACGTTTGAATGCGTCGACTAACTGATTCGCAGACATGGACTAATGTGGATGCTGTGATGGTCCCGCACTTTTCCCTAATTGCATCCTTAAGGTGTTCGAGTGTTGCGGGTCTTGTACCATAAACTGCATCCTTCAGGTAGCCCCACAAGTAAAAATCAAGTGGAGTCAAGTCCGGTGAACGTGGAGGATACTCAACGCTTCCTCTTCGTCCTATCCAACGGTTATGCAACGTTTCATCGAGGTACCTTCTGACATCACAATGATAATGAGGGAGGGCTCCATCTTGTTGAAAGTAAAAGTCGTCGTTTCCAAACAACTTCCGAACTGCAGGTATAATTTCTGTCCGCAGCAGTCGAGATATGCGGCACCGGTAACTGTCCCATTAAAGAAAAATGGTCCAACCAAACCCCTGGATGATAAACCACACCATGCTGTTAATCCTGGTAAATTAACATGTTTATCCACATAAACGTGTGGATTATCAAGTGACCATTACCTGCGGTTGTGTCGATTTACTGTGCCATTCAGCTTGAAGGTAGCTTCATCGGACCACACGATTTTGTTGTATTGAAAGTGCATTCATGCTGCCGGAGAACATTTTGAGCACTTGGCGTAGTTAATTAAATTTTATATGCAAACAACTCGCTATAACATTTTGATCACTTAGATTACTAATTTAACTTTCATTGGCAATTGCTATAACAATATATTGTTGGTTTTTTTTTAAATTATAAAATATATGATGCTATAAAGAGTATATAGTTTTTTTGGGACACCCTATATATATATATATATATATATATATATATATATGAGTAGAAAATAAGAAACCGACATCCACAGAATCTACAAGTGGATGGAAGACAACAATATGAAGTTTAACACTGAGAAATTTCGGCTGTTACGGTACGGAAATAGAGAAGACCTAAAATCCATGGAATCATATTTTGACCTTCACGTGGAAAAGTGAAGTTTTTTGCATTTAATCCATGGAATATTATACCCCAAATGGACAGGAAATTCAGAGAAATTCTAAAGCAAAAGATTTAGGGATTGTAATGACTGATGATGCGAAATTTGAAACACAAAATAGATAGCAGTAAACAGAGCAAAGAGAATAACTGAGCAGATACTGGAAACTTTTAAACGAAGGAATAGAAATATAGTGAAAACACTGATCATACCCAAATTGGAATACTGCTCGGTCCTAATATCCCCATATAAAAAAGAAGTCAGTAAGCAGCTAGAAGGGATTCAGAGAAGCTTCACAGCCAAGATCAAGGGTTGCAAAAAACTAAATTACTGGGAAAGGTTACGCGAACTAAACCTATATTCACTGGAAAGGAGAAGAGAGAGATACACCATCATTTACACTTGGAAAATAATGGAGAAACTAGTCCGTAATCTTGCTCTGAACCCTGTAACTCCCCGAACAACGTTGGAAAGTAGAAAAGGAAGACTGTATCGTGTTTCCAAATTAAAGGCGAGACAGGGAACATCCTTAACCCTGAAAGAAAATAGTTTTGTTGTGAGAGGACCATAACTGTTTAATCAGCTGCCCAAAGACCTAAGGAACACGAATGGTGTTGCAATGGACATCTTCAAAAGAAGATTAGACGCCAATCCCCGATGAGCCGGGCGTACCTGGCTATGTGAGGTTGAGAGCAGTGATGTAGTCGAGACCACCAAGTCCGAGACTGAGACCGAGACCGAGACCTGATCCTGTGAGACCAAGATCGAGACCGAGATCAAAGGTTCGAGATCGAGATCTACCTTCCGAGATCGAGACCCTTAAAATTCGAGACCGAGATCGAGATCGAGACCAAGCTCATGCCCTTTCAATTTGTTTTACACTACAGTACTATGGAAATTAGACTATGTTAAGTATATTAATAAACTAATAACTACTTTCTCAGATGTAGTGTGTTGAATGCAAAAAGTGTAACCTATAAATTAAAAAATGAATATATATATATGTACTTTTTATTTATTTACTTCTTTATATCTGTTACAGAAGGTTTAATGAACGTACCCACTACCCAGTTTGACTTGTGCATTTATTTAAAGCATGATAGGTGCTCATTACACTTAAGGAACATCAGCATGCTCAGAAGATCTGCTGAAGTTCGACTTCTGTGGGGCCTCATTATTATGCCTCCATGGCTAAATACACGCTCAATTGGAGCATTAGAGGCAGGCACTGTTAAAACAGTCATGGTAATATTGGCCAGTGATGGGAATTTATCCCTTTCCTGGTGCCAAAACTTTATTGGAGAGCAGTTGTCTAAAATATGAGATTCATCGATCTCTAAGAGGTACCGCCGCAACTGTTTTCTGCGGTTCAAAATCTTCCCAGTTTCAACGTTCTTCTGCTTGGACCGATAGCTTTGATATTTTGTCATTAGTCTCGGAACTTTGGTTTGACTGTTTTATTTCGTCATCGCTGCTGTGAGAATGAGCGCTGTCTCTCTGTATCTGCTCATTCTCCGTGCCTGAGTTTCCTGTATAGCATTTTTCCAACACCATTTCTATGAAAAATAAATTGACATATCGGTACTATAAACAGAGGCATGGCAATTAGCATAAGGTCTAAATAATATATATATATATATGACATTAATTCAACATCCACTGAGCCCAAAGAGATCTATAATGAATTTTAATGATAAAAAATATACCGGTATAATGAATAAATATAAATAATAAATAAATAAATAAATAAATAATATATAAATAATTCTCTATTTAGTGTTTCCATTTTCAATAAAATTAATCTGACGGGCGCGGGGGACAAATTTTTTTGTAGCGCTAACCTAAAAAATCCAGACCCACACACTCCCGCAAGACAAACGTGGCAACTCAAAACAGGGTGACTGATTAGTGAATACCTAGAGTCCCTTACTTTTACAAACTTTCATAAACATTCTGAATTGTGTCTGCTCAACCAAGCCACCATCATGAGTATGCCAATAACATGTATTTCTCATTACGGTCTCGAGAGGTCTCGAAAGGTCTCGGGGAGAAAAACCGAGACCGCGTCTGTCGAGACCGAGATCGAGACCGAGATCTAAATAGCGGAGACCGAGATCGAGATCGAGATCTGCAAATTGGGTCTCGAGATCGGTCTCGAGACCGAGACCGATCTCGAGACCTACATCACTGGTTGAGAGTACAAGAAACCAACTCACTACTTCACCAGGCCAACTCGAGAGGAGAGGCGAGAAGCTTGACCATCGTGAAATGAGGAATCATCGCACGGAACCTTTGAAAGGTTGAAAGGAAAGGTGTGTGTATATATATATATTAGGGTGTTTCACGGTAATAGGGTCAAAATTTCATAACGTTCAAATTGCCTCGTATACCTTTTGCCCCAAATCCATTTAGAATAAAAGTAAATCCAGCCAAGTTTCAATAAGTTTCAACAATATTTAGAGGTTGCGCCCTGTACCAACTTTATTGATATGAATGAAACCATAATTTATAAGGTTGCCAGACGTCCCGTATTTTACGGGACAGTCCCGCATTTGATCCAAAAATCTCGCGTCAAAATCCCGCGTTCAAAATGTCCCGAAAAAAATATTTTTTAAGCAAATTTTTTAGGGATGAATTGATTTAGAATTTCAATATTATGTATAATAATTTCAATTTATTCACGATGTTTAGTAGTTAAATATTATTTTAATAAAATTTTTCTAATTTTGTTTGTTGTAACCGTTGAAGAAATCTAGTTTCAATTTGAAAAAAATTGGTCTTAAAAAAAAAAAGAAAAAATTTTGCCCCGCATGGGCATTTGAAAAATCTGGCAACCCTAATTCCATAAACAATCTCACACTATTACAGCACAAGAAAAGTGGCAATTTTATGGGCCGGTTATGTACAAACTGGAAGCCAATTAGCATAGAGTTCACCATATAAGGAACGGAACCTTATGTACAAACTGGCAGCCAATCAGCATAGAGTTTACCATATAAGGAGCGGAACCTGCGATTTTGCTGAAATTTGGCTAGCACACTTTTTTATGAAATGGAAATGGGGCATGGGGGTGTATGATCTAAAATAAAAAAATTTTGATTTGTGAAATACGTGTGTATGTGTATGTGTATATATATACACACCTTGGTTAACCTTGATTTTGTTTCCACCCGAATTGTTCATTCTGACGAAGGCCAAGCTTGTCACTCCACCTTAGACCTACAGGTTAACGTGGAATCCGAACACGCCCCACCAGCAGCCCAGCGTATTAATCACTAGGCTACCAGGGTATGCATTTATCTATCAACGAATTTTTTTTTATTGTGTGGAAGGATGAACAGCAGGTTTTGCTGCGCGCCGCCTGCCGTCACCGGGTCTCGATCCCGGGCCGATGGATTCGTAGTCAGCGACGCTAACCATCACAACAGCGAAGTGTTTTATGGTCATTAATATTAAAATTAAATTTTCAGGATTTTAAGGAAGCATATTTTTTTTAACTGCTAGTAAAAACCAGTAAATATGGCAAGAAACTGGAAAAGCGCTCAGGCCAGCTAATGCGGCCCATTGCAGTAACTCCTGGATTATTTTTAGCGACCACTATCGGGAGTCGAACCCTGACTTTAGTGTCTTCACTTCACTTATAGGGAAAAGGTGTTACCTACTGGCGACTGGCGCTGGCTTTTTTTTGTCATTTAAAAAAAAATTATCAGTGCACTTGCCACATTTTTAGGTGTTGGATTTATAATTTGATTTTGTTAGTATTTTATTATCTGAAGGATAAGGGAATTATATTTAACGTTATGTATTTTCATACACACGACAGTATAAAGATATTATTGTTATTTTATTATTCACTTACGCGTGATTTGATTAATTGCTTTACATTATTTTATTCTTTTACAAATTTGAAAGTTCTCTTTTCATAATTACACGTCCATTTTCCATCACTGATTATGTCCAAAATCTGAAACACATCATAAACAGCAGCTTCATCATAATCGGTTACCTCATCCGTATAAAGTTATATCAGAAACATTTGCGAGAAACATTACACAATACACACTATTGGGTAACAAATTATCTTGGGGAATGCAGAAAGTCCAAGAATCGATTTTACCTTTGATTCCGTATCTAAATATAATAATCGTTTTATGCTTAGATATGGTTTTTCTGTCGGAAATCCATCACATGTACCGATTATATTCTTTTGCCATGTTTTTATTTTCAAGCACACGCTTTAATTTTTTCTCCAACAAACATGTTTTTATTATCCGAAAATGTTGCGTTTAAATTCAAATTCACTTTTGTTCCGAGTTTTGTACCTACGAAATGAAGTTCCTGCAGCTGCAGATATATTACGCACTGTAATACTTAGATATTTTTCTATTTATCTATTCTATTATGTATATACTGTATATTCGTACATTTTGGAGCGCTTTTCACCAATAAATAATTAATCTGTGCATAATGTCACAGTGAATTGCACATTAGATTATTTCATATTTATTCCGATACTTTGTCTTGGCGCTCTTGAGTCCACTGTTATTATTTTTGTTAAATATAAATTACCTTCCACGCTCTTCTAATATATTTAACTTCATAATGTTTGCATATGATACAACTATATCGTTTTTTCCTGCAAATATGTTAATTCAGCTAGGGACATTTAAACCAGGATTTATAAATGTAATGAAATGGTTGACCTCCAATAAACTTTTCCTAAATATCAGTAAAACAAATTTCATGATTTTTACTAGTAAACGAAATGTGTATCTTAATGAACTAAATGTTGATCACTGTAAAGGAATGTACTATAACAAAATTTCTTGGTGTAATGCGAAACAAGAATTTGCAGGAAATGATCATGTAAATTATATCTATAAAAAGATTTCAAGGAGCGTTGCTATAATGTTTCAACTTAGGCATGTACTCTCTGACAGGTTTTATTAACTCTGTATCATACTCTTGTTCTTATATAACGTACTGCACTCTTATAAGGGGAAATTCCGCTAACAACGCTTTAAACAGTATCTTTGTTATCCAAAAACGAGCAAAAGGTTATTTATTATCTGATGCTGATTTCCATGACCATTCAAGTGCATTCTTTAAAGAG
Organism: Bathynomus jamesi; assembly: GCA_023014485.1. Lineage (NCBI taxonomy): Eukaryota > Metazoa > Arthropoda > Malacostraca > Isopoda > Cirolanidae > Bathynomus > Bathynomus jamesi. The sequence goes on from JAJOZX010004483.1 coordinate 311,505, forward strand.
CTAAGACTAGTAAAGCTCAACGATGTAATCAATCTGGCACATTTTATTTTCTTTAGAATGTAAGAACGAAGTCATTAACTTACATTGGATAAATAAATATTTTATAGCTCATCAAAAAATCCCCTCGTATCAGACTAGAAATAGATCAGAGTAGGTTATTATTACTCAATTCAGATTGTCTTCATCTCAAAAATTATCCATTTTCATTGGACTGAAACTGTGGAATGATTTAAATGCTGATATAAAGTATTTCGGATGTAAATTCGTTTAAAAACAAGTTGAAATCTCGATTAATAATGGAATAATAATAAAATATACGATTACACGTACATTACTGTATTACTTGTTCATTTCTCGTGTTTATTCTAGGATTAAATGAACATTACTTATTTATTACGTGTTCATTTATCGAGTCTAACATTGTAGGTATTGTATCATATCTTCAATAATGACTTTGTCCGTATTTGTTTTATATCTATGATAATAATAATAACTTAAGATTAATATACTGTATTTCCACTATTAGTTCGTTTGTGTATTAAGCATAATTTGAGCGTGATTTATATATCATGTATTAAGGCCAAACTATATAAAAGTAGCCAAAAAAGTAAGCTGTTAAGTAATCTTTCGAATCTACCATTATTCCCGCTAGAGAAAGCGCAATCCGACTCTCATAAATTGATCAGAACTTTTAATAAATGAATCGCATGTATCGATGAAGCCTAAACCCTTTTTTTTACATACTGTAATTTTTTAATCCCACATATACCCATACTGCAACCTATCCAGATTGAGGACCATTTCCCTTCATTAGTAGCAGCACGCCCGATATTATTAATTTTCTTTATCCTCCTCCAATTTCTTAGTACCTAATAACCCTTCATACCGATGTTCCCTAATGCCGGCGTGCACGATGAGGTTGCTCCATATTCCTTTGCCACCTCTAACGCCACCTCTCGTTAGTTCAACGGAGTTAAGCAACCCTGGGTCTGTTCAGTAGTTGGATGGGTGGAGGCCTTTTGCGTCCAGATGATGTTACGACCCTCAAATGGTTCGGATCTCAAGGGCAGATCTAGACATTTCAGTAAGGGGGGGGGGTCCAAAGAAAAAAGGTCACCCCCTCTAAAATAAAAAGGGCACCGAACTAAAAAATTTCTTAAAACAGACCACCAATGAGCCAGTGTAAAATCAATTATATTGTTTTATATAAAATAAAAATCTAATTTGGGTACAACAGTAATCAAAGGAAAATTTTCAAACAATTACAAATGTCTTGCCAATTAAAAGAACTATCAGAATAAGATGAAGATAAAAATAATGATATGGCTGCACCACTACTAAGAGCACGTATGGAAACCATTACAACTACAAATTTGGAAGTACAATGTATACGGATAAAGACTCAAAATAGAATTTCAATAAAATAAAATAACCATGATTAAATTCCTTTCATCTCTTTAGCCTTTGCACACGGTTTTTTAATTTACCCAACATTTTTAATATACCTACATCTTCAATTTACCCATATCTTTATAATTTTTCGCATATTCGAGCTATTTCCGATCTTCCTTTTTATATATATTCTTCCGTTCATGTCCTTATCTGCGTGAACTTGTACATCATCCACTTTTTCTCGATCCGAACTGTATCTTCTTTATCGCTGGAATTTCCGTTTTAATTAAATTATTCATATCGTACGAACGGTACAATTTTACCACAAACATTGAAAATAGGAAAAAAAATTGTATCCAAGGCATTCTTGCAACAATCGAAAGAATTATATTTCCTCGTTGCTACGGTTACGTCGAGGCTACATTACAGCAACACTCCCGATCAGATTAACGAGGCTAAGATATATACGAAATATACAGGGTGATCCCAAAAGGGTGTTGCCAAGAATAATTTATTTAACATTATTATTTGGAAGACCTTTTCTTTGTTACCCTGTATAATAAATATATTTTACAACTGAAGTATAGAATATTTTTTAACTATTTCGAGATAATATTTAACAGTAATAAGACAAAGATAATTAATAAGTCGAAAACTCACTTAAAGAACACTGTTTTAGCTCCATTTTCAGCTGATAAATGTGGATGATAACTCAGTTTAAGTCTTGAGTTCGAGTTAGAATCTAAAAACTAACTTATGGAACCAAATCCTTACGAGAATGAATTCTATACTGAATTATAGCCTATTTCCAGAAATTTGGAACCTTCTTATCGTACCTGGAACCTATATATACAATATATATATTATGCAGGAAGGAGGGTCCAAGGGCGAAACACCACAAAAATAATTCCCCCATAGAAGAAGGAAAAGGAGAATCCCAAATCAGGGTCCTGAGTTTTCGAGATGCCTGAACCCTCTGCGTTTGAAAGATTGGAGGTCATAGACAGGGAGAAGATAGATCGAGGAAGGTTGTTCCAGAGTTGACCGATTGAGTAGATGAAAGAGTGACCGTACCGATTAACCCTTGCATTATTGAGTTAGACAGAAAAGGGATGAGAATGTGTCAAAAGTCTGGTACTGCAAACTCTCCTTAAAGGAAGAGGCATGCAGTTTGGGAGCTCAGAAGAGCAATGTCCGTTATAATAGCGATAATAAAGAGAGAGTGAGGCAACACTGCGGCGAAGAGAGAGAGGGATTGAAGACAGTCAGTAAGAGGCGGGCAACTGATGACGAAAACCTTTGATTCCACTAGGTCAAGTAGAACTGTGTGGGATGAATCACCCCACACATGACAAATGTACTTCATACATGGGTGGATATATATACATACAGTGTGTGTGTGTGGTGTGTGTATATATATATATATATATATATATATATATATACATAAATATATATATATATATATATATATATATATATATATATATATATATATATATATATATATATATATACACACACAGTGTGTGTGTGTATATATATATATACATACATATATATATATATATATATATAGTGTAGTGGTTAGCGTCGCTGACTACGAATTCATTGGCCCCGCGATCGAGACCCGATGACGGCAGGTGGGGCACCGCAAAACCCAGCTATTCATCCTTTCACACAATAAAGAAAATGGTTGGTAGATAAAGGGGTACCCTGGGTAGCCTAGTGATTAATACGCTGGGCTGCTGGTGGGGCGTGGTTCGGATTCCACGTTAAGCTGTAGATCTAAGGTGGAGTGACAAGCTTGACCTTCGTCAGAATGAACAATTCGGGCGGAAGCAAAACCAAGGTTAACCAAGGTTTTATATATAGGCATATATATATATATATATATATATATATATATATAGAGAGAGAGAGAGAGAGAGAGAGAGAGAGAGAGAGAGAGAGAGAGAGAGAGAGACCAAGAAAAGTCTGAAATAAAATAAAAATTGATACCTCTTAAATAAAGGGACTTAGGTACAAACACTTTGTGATAGGTGTAGTAGCCAGACTCATCAAAATCATGAAGCCCGAGTCACGCAAATTCGTCAGAACTCTTAATAAAAGAATCGTATGTATCGATGAAGCCTAAACGCTTTTGTTACATAATTTTTTAGCCCACATATACCCATACTGCGTGCCCATCCAAATTCAGAACCATTTCCCTTCATATATAGCAGCAAGCCCGATATTATTCATTATTCACTTTTTTTTATCTATCTTGAATTTCTTGGTGATCCAATAATCTTTCATACCGATGTTCCCTTATGTCGGCGTGCACGATGAAGGTTCGCTCTATATTCCTTTGTAGTGCCTTGCACCACAAGATTATTCTTTATTAGTGAAAACTGCCACAAATTGGCATGAGTGAATTATTTAAATCTAAATAAATACAAGTTAAATGTCTAGTGATCAAATTTAATTCTTAAGAATTCAGTGTGGTGTGACTAGATATGAATGGGCTTTTAAGGATTATTTTGGCTTGTTGGTAAAATTGTGGAGTAAACACAAACTTATGTGAAACGACAACACAAAGGACGCTGTTCAACATTGTATTATTTGAAAGCACCGCGCCAGCAAGCAAAGTTCCTTTGTGGTATGTTTTGTATTTATGTTTATATTCTTTACTATTTCATATCTGTATGCAATACCGCATACTGTAGATACTAACAAGCCTTATACTGTTTGCAATTAGTACTAAGATTTATACTACAAATAGTAATGTAAGGTTCATACAATAAATTACCTTAGGCTAAGTTAGGTCTAGGCAAAAGCCAAATTGTAACTCTAGCCTAACTGAGGCCTACCATAGTCTTTGTTTTAGATTAACCTCAGCTCGATATGTTGAAGAGGCAAAGGCCTGCCCATTAATTTTCTTAGTATATTTTACTTCATAAGCCTATTATGTTTCATGTTATTTTCTTAGCAGATGGCCTACTAATCATTTGTAGCCTACATACTTCCTTAGTTCTCCCATTCAACAACACAATCCCATAATGAGAATTAACTGTAATTTATCATCCACAGGTTACTGGGCCTATATAACATATATGTATTTTAATTATTAATTATTGCCATTTTTATTATTCTTTTTCTCTGAAATATCACTTACAGTATTCTTGTCTGTCTCTTTGCAGACAAGGTTGTCATTGTGGCTATTATTAGTATTATTATTTTTAGTTATTATTGTTATTAGTTATATTATTAGTTACATATCATTTGTACTATTATTTGTATTATTACATATTTATTATTATAATCAGTATTATTTGCAGACTGTTATATATTAGCTAAAACGGGCCATTATTTAATCTCGCATTTATATGTCCATCAAAGTTGTTACGGGTAAAAATCCCCTTTGCATATAGTTATTAATTGTCAATAAAAATACAAAATTCATATTAATGATTTTATAATCAATCCTTCACCTAATTATAAAAATTAATTTTGCGCCGCACTGCTGGATGCCAATCTAGCATTTGGGCGCTGGTGACCCTGGCATTTAGTTACTTATCTATGTAAACTTGTAAAGGTCTATAATCACAAAATCAGACGCTTACAATTGGTAACCTCCTGGAGTAACCAAACACCGTAATTTATGCAAAAAAAATTTCTAAGTTTTTTCGCAATTTTTTTCAATATATTCAGTCTGCATTATAATTTTATTAAATTCACTAGTACTAAGCACTCACCTGTACTAGAAGTATATTCTATTGCAAAATATATTCTTTATTTTGCCTTTTTATAAAATCAGCATTTTCTGAAGTTTTTTTTGTGCAAATTTACTTATATTTTGCAAACAGCCTATACGCAGACTATTTTTCTGCTAATATTGGGCTACATCATAAAAAAAAAAATTTTCACGTAACCTTTTTGTTATTGGCATTCATAACTCCAATTGAGTCTCATACTCAACCAAGCTTAGCTGAAGCCATTAATTACATTCAACAACATTTGTTGAAATCTTGTCAGTTTTTGACACATTTTTAATTTTTTTTAGTATTGTAACAAAATAATAGCCACAATGACCAACAACAACCTTGGATCATCCAACGGTGGTACTCCAAATTCACCACCTATAACAGACCTTCTAACAATGTATCAGCCTACCACTCCACAATTCATCGCTGAAGAGCCTGGAATCTTTGTGAGTCAACTGCGGGATTATTTCGCGATAAAAGGAATTATAGACCCATGAACCAAGTTCCTTATCACAAAGAACCTCCTGCCTACACTCGTATACAAAGTAGTGCGGGATGTGACTCTATTGCCTCCGTCTGACCAAGCTTTTGAGAGCCTCCTCAGCGAGTTAGTCAGGAGGCTCGGCCAATCAGAAGAAGAGCGACTCAATGCTCTACTCAAGGACCAAGTTCTTGGGGATCAAATGCCAACAGCCTTCCGGAGGCATCTGCAAGACCGGGCTGGACAGACCAATGGAGAGGGTAAAAACTCACCCTTAATGCGACGCCGCTTCCTCAATGGTCTCCCCACTGCCCTACAACCAATGCTTTTTCACAAGCAAAAGAGGCTATAGCACAAGCTACACGCCTTGTTCACCCTCAACCAGACGCTCTTCTGAACTTAGCCACTGATGCCTCTGACGTTGCAGTGTCAGGAGTGCTCCAGCAGCTTGTTTCAGGCGTTTGGGAACCTTTCGCATTCTTTTCACGCAAGCTTTCGCCTTCACAAATGAGGTACAGCACTTTCGGTTGAGAGTTGCTGGCGATATACCTCTCCATCCGTCATTTCAGGTCATTCCTGGAAGGACGTGACTTTAGCATTTTTACGGATTATCATCCGTTAATATTTACTCTACATTCTCAATCACTCTCATGCTCCTACTGAGAGAAGACACCTTGATTTTATTCTCCAATTTACTCCAGACATTCGACACATTTCAGGTTCTTTGAATGTTGTGCCGGATGCTCTATCTCGCATCTCAGCAATTTCTGATCCTGGACTCTCACACATCAACCTTTCCGAGTTGGCTGAGGCTCAGTCCACGGATACAGACCTCCAAGCTCTTATTAATTCACTCACTTCATTGCAAGTCCGCTCTTTACCGGTTGAACCCAAGTCAGACTTACAAATTTTGTGTGACGTCTCGACTGAGCATATTCGACCATTGGTCCCACAAGGGCTGCGAAGAGCTGTTTTTGCTAAACTCCATTCCCTTTCTCACCCGGGAATTAAGGCCACCCAAAAATTAATTGCAGCTAGGTTTGTATGGCCAAGTATGCACAAAGATATCCGCAATTGGACTCGATCTTGCCTTCAATGTCAGCGTGCCAAAGTTCACCGACACACAAAGTCAGAAATTGGTACCTTTCCTTTGTCAAAGGCTCGTTTTGAGGCCATACATCTAGACATAGTCGGCCCCCTCTCTTCTTCTCGAGGTTATACCTATCTTCTCACTGTCATTGATAGGTTCACAAGATGGCCAGAAGCTGGTCCTTTGACTTCTTGTACTGCTTCTGCAGTAGCTCACGCCTTTGTTTCATGTTGGGTTTCCCGTTTTGGAATACCTGCAACCATTTGCACAGACAGAGGTGCTCAATTTGAATCGGCCTTATGGAAGGAACTCATGCTCCTTCTTGGGACTGAGCGCATCAGAACAACAAGCTATCACCCGCAATCCAATGGGGTGATAGAACGCTTCCATTGTCAACTTAAAAGTTCCTTGCGAGCCACTGATCCATCTACTACATGGGTGGACAGGCTACCCCTAATCCTACTCGGAATTCGTACTGCTCTGAAGACTGATCTTGCATGCTCTGCAGCAGAATTAGTTTACGGTACCACACTCCGGTTACCCGGAGAATTTTTCACACCTACACCCATTAACCCCGCATTTGATCCTGCTTCGTATGTTAAGACATTACGCTCTGTTATGAAGCAAATTCGTCCCACAGCACCTAGAACTTCCACTTCACAAACTACCTTCGTTTCCCCTGATTTACAAACTTGCACACACGTTTTCTTGAGACATGATGCTCACCGCTACCCTCTTCACTGTCCCTATGATGGTCCCTTCCTTGTGCTAGACCGTAGACCCAAAACTTTCATCATTGACAAGGTGGGCAAGCGTGAAACCGTTTCTGTGGACCGTTTGAAACCAGCATACCTTGATTTTTCTCCAACAAAAGATCCTATCCTCCCTCAATCTTCTGTACCTCCACCTCAAATACAGGTACAGCAACCTATCCCTCCTCAATCTTCTGTACCTCCACCTCAAATACAGGTACAGCAATCTATCCCTCCTCAATCTTCTGTACCTCCACCTCAAATACAGGTACAGCAACCTATCCCTCCTCAATCTTCTGTACCTTCATCTCATATACAGGTACAGCAATCTACCCTTCCTAAATCCTATGTACCACCACCTCATCCGAGGGTACAACAATCTATCATCCCTCTTCCAATTCTCCTTCATTATCGCAACCAACTGTCTTTGAACCAGCCAGTGGCCCCATCGCACAGGCACCAAGAATCCCCTTCCCCCAATGTCCCTACTGCACCTGTAGCACCATCCACGCCTTCAGAACCAGTGCTGCAGGATATTGCCGTCCAAAAGCAAACAACGACTCGTTCTGGAAGAGTCATTCGTAAGCCAGTGCGTTTTGACATTTAAGTGTTTTTTTTTTACCCCTGACAACCATGTTTTTGGGGGGGCAGTACTTGTAGTGCCTTGCACCACAAGATTATTCTTTATTAGTGAAAACTGCCACAAATTGGCATGAGTGAATTATTTAAATCTAAATAAATAAATAAATACAAGTTAAATGTCTAGTGATCAAATTTAATTCTTAAGAATTCAGTGTGGTGTGACTAGATATGAATGAGCTTTTAAGGATTATTTTGGCTTGTTGGTAAAATTGTGGAGTAAACACAAACTTATGTGAAACGACAACACAAAGGACGCTGTTCACACATTGTATTATTTGAAAGCACCGCGCCAGCAAGCAAAGTTCCTTTGTGGTATGTTTTGTATTATGTTTATATTCTTTACTATTTCATATCTGTATGCAATACCGCATACTGTAGATACTAACAAGCCTTATACTGTTTGCAATTAGTACTAAGATTTATACTACAAATAGTAATGTAAGGTTCATACAATAAATTACCTTAGGCTAAGTTAGGTCTAGGCAAAAGCCAAATTGTAACTCTAGCCTAACTGAGGCCTACCATAGTCTTTGTTTTAGATTAACCTCAGCTCGATATGTTGAAGAGGCAAAGGCCTGCCCATTAATTTTCTTAGTATTTTACTTCATAAGCCTATTATGTTTCATGTTATTTTCTTAGCAGATGGCCTACTAATCATTTGTAGCCTACATACTTCCTTAGTTCTCCCTTTCAACAACACAATCCCATAATGAGAATTAACTGTAATTTATCATCCACAGGTTACTGGGCCTATATAACATATATGTATTTTAATTATTAATTATTGCCATTTTTATTATTCTTTTTCTCTGAAATATCACTTACAGTATTCTTGTCTGTCTCTTTGCAGACAAGGTTGTCATTGTGGCTATTATTAGTATTATTATTTTTAGTTATTATTGTTATTAGTTATATTATTAGTTACATATCATTTGTACTATTATTTGTATTATTACATATTTATTATTATAATCAGTATTATTTGCAGACTGTTATATATTAGCTAAACGGGCCATTATTTAATCTCGCATTTATATGTCCATCAAAGTTGTTACGGGTAAAAATCCCCTTTGCATATAGTTATTAATTGTCAATAAAAATACAAAATTCATATTAATGATTTTATAATCAATCCTTCACCTAATTATAAAAATTAATTTTGCGCCGCACTGCTGGATGCCAATCTAGCATTTGGGCGCTGGTGACCCTGGCATTTAGTTAATTATCTATGTAAACTTGTAAAGGTCTATAATAACAAAATCAGACGCTTACACCTTTGCCATGCCATAACGCCAGTTCTTTAGATCAGAGAAGTTAAGCAACACTGGGTCCTTTCAGTAGTTAGATGGATGGAGGGCTTTTACGTTCAGATGATGTTGCAACCCTCAAATCGTTCGGATCTCACGTAAAGCTCTAGGTTCCCTCCGTCACGTGACCATTGCCGTTACGAAGGAGGTTAAACAACCCTTAAACATTATTATTATGCCTTTATATTTGCATCTTCTGTGACGTCACATTATCTATTTTAAATATATTCAAACAGCAAACCTCGTACCTGTTTTCAGTGAGCAAGCAAAATCAACTTACCGATTTTTAATAAAGTTGTTTCCTACTAAAATACATTTCTATTTATTGTCTATTTCGTCTGAGAAAATCCTATATCTATTATTATTATTATTTATTATTATCATTTTTATTATTAAACAAAACATTTGTTTGGATTTGAAAGTTTTGGTTTTGTTGTTTGATTAAATTCCGTTCTTCTCTTTAGTCTTTTACGCAGTCTTTTAATTTAATCAACATTTTTAGTATACCCACATCTTCAATTTACTCACATGTTTATAATTTTCCGCACATTCGAGCTATTTCCGATCTTCCTTATTATAAACAGCAAAATGATGTTGATGTTGTCGCATCAGTAACAACAACAACAACAACAACAACACTACTACTACTACTACTACTAATAATAATAATAATAATAATAACGGTACAAACTTTAACTCTCTTTATTATCAAAACTATCGTCAAAATCCAAACATTTTACGAGATAGAGTACCAATTGGATGTTTGTCCAGCTACAAATGATGCACAGGTCGCGATTTCCTGATTCCCAACAATAACTTTGTGAATACAAGGAGTGTCTTCGCTAAGACAAGTGCGAGAAGAGGGCAACAGCGTGGTGGGATGCTGAGGTTGCATCAGTAATTGAGGATAAAAGGAGAAAATGGTTGTTGTGTGTGCAGGGTAATTGTGACAGAGAAAAAAATCGAAGAAGAAAGGGGGTGTTTCAAGAGAGTAAGAGTAGTGTGAAGAGACTGGTGCGGCAGAAGAAAAAGAGAATATTTAGTGAGTTTGGAAGGAGTATGCATGAGAATTATGTACAGAATAGAAAGTTGTTCTGGAAGGAAGTGCGTTAGTGTAGAAATGAAACTAAGAAAAAAAGTTTGAGACTAAAGGGTAAAATAGAAGACTGCTCACAACGAATGTAGATCTACAGCATAGATGAAAGGAATATTTCGAGGGTTTGATGGCTGGAAGAGATGAGAGGAGTGCAAATATAAATATGATGGAATTTGGTGGTGTGAGGAGGACATGTAACAGAATGCCGGAGAACATAACCATGAGTGAAGTGAACGCGGCGCGCGGTTTGGAAGCTGAAAACTGGAAAAGCGGCAGGTGTCGATGGAGTATATGGGGAAACGATTAAGTATGGAAGTTTGAAAAACCTAGAGTGACTGTGGCATATATGTCAGAGTGCATGGACATATGGGAGTGTGCTTGAAGACTGGAAGAAAGCAGTAAGTGTTCCATTGTACAGAATGAAAGGTGAAAACAATGAATATAAGACCAACAGAAGTACAAGTCTTTTGAGGGTAGTGGGGAAAGTGTATGGTAGATTAGTGATAGAATGAGTTCGTGGAATGCTTGGTGAGCAATGAGCAAGGATGGTTCCGAGTTGAAAGAGTGTGTGTTGATCTAGTGTTCGCAATGAGATCAGTGATCGAGAAGCATGTGAAAGTGATTGCAAGGTATACGTACATGGTCTTTATGGATCTTGGGAAAGCGCATGTTAAAGTAAAAAGAGAAGTAGTGTGGTAGGTGTTTACATGAAGGTGTGTTAGTACCGACACTTTTGTATTGGTGTAAAACAGTGACATGATATGAAAGGGAGAAGATGTATAACCTCAGAAGTATGTGTGGCGTGCGCCGGACTGAGAGTGAGAAATTATGTGGTTTTCGATAGATTTGGTGTTGAGATGTCAGTGGAAGTGATAGCTAAGGAAAGTGTGTTAAGGTGGTTTGGACATGTTGAAAGAATGGAAGATGACAGAGTTGTGAAATTAGTGTATAAGAGTATTTGAGAAGGTAGAAAGAGCAGAGGAAGGACGAAAAGAAAATGGATGAATATGGTGAATGGTGTATAAACGTGGTCATGATCTGGCTGATGCAAGAGAAGTGGCTGTAAGTTGTTGCAGATGGCCACTGTTCTTCTCCTAAAGCTATTTACAGTGGTGTTCCACAGGGTTCTGTCCTGTCACCCACACTTTTCCTTTTCTTTATTAATGATCTTTTAAGTCACATTTTCTGTCCAATTCACTCCTATGCCGATGATTCCACTCTTCACTTTATCCGTTTCCCAAGGCGTCCCTCACAACAGTCACTCTATGCTTGGCCCCTCCTTTCTGCATAAAAAAGTAGGTTGACATGGAGGAAGTTTGTTAGAAGTATGTAAGTTTGGGACTCTATCGCTTTTATTTTTGACAAAGCCTGGAATCACCACCACACATGGCGGATGAAACACAGTAGTATAGTGGCATTTATACAGAGGGAGGAGTAGCGGTAATTGGTGGATGGGAGAGAAGGGAGAGGGATAGGGGAAGGGGAGTGGGGAAAGAGAGAGTGCCAATGTGGTGGGGGTGTCAACCCCAGCAAAATAAAATAGTGAAGTAGAGTATAGTAAGCTAACATAACCTAAATTTGAATGCAGAGTATAGTAATCTAACCAAACCTACAAACTAACTTAGAATATAGAGGTGAAAATAAAATATATATATATCGAACGCCCCTCTAACGATTGCGTCCACAAACGAAGCTGCAGCATTTTGCCTCATTTGTTGTTGTTGTTGTTGTTGGTTAGCCGATCAGTCCACCCTGAGCGAGCAAGCCGGCGGCACGCAGGTAACCGATCGCCCTCTCCAGAGTGGACCAGAGGTTCAGCGCACTAGTGATGTTGTGTTGTCTTCTACGTTGTGCTAGAGCGGTACAGTCTGTCATAATGTGTTCAATTGTTTGTGGTGTTTCCTGGCACAGGTGGCAGGTATCGTCTGTAGAGTTGTCTAGTCTGTGTTTATATGTCCGTAAGTTGGGGTGATGTCCACATCGGAATCGTACTAAATTAACTCGATCCGATCTGCTCAGACTGGTCTCTGACTTGTCACTGGGTTGCGGCTTCGCACCTAGGACCGCATTCGGACCGAGAACTGTCAGTGCTTTGTGTGTTAGGTGTGTGTGTATGTGTTTTCTGTACTGTGTGATGTCTGTAGGGCGTGGTATGGACTGGAGTATTTGGTTATAATGTCTCTCTGGTGTTACCTTAATGGTGCGAGGTGTTGGTGCATGATTGTACATGTAGTGGCAAGGGTATTGTGGGTTAGTTGTCGTTGCTGCCATGAATTGTGTTCCCTTCATGTCTAAATGTTCACTATCTTTCAGTATTTTTGTTTCTGTGTGCAGGTGTTCTATTGGTGTTGTTTGAGTACTTCCTGTAATGATACGAAGTGCGTTGTTTTGTATTGTCTGTAAGGTGTTTATGTGTGTGTTTGAGATAATGGGTGCCCAGCATGGGCTAGCATAGTCCATAACTGAGCGAATATATTGTTTGTATATGAGTAATGTTGTTTCTTGCTGGTGTCCAAAGTTTGTGCCTGTTAGTACCCTAAGCGTGTTAAGTCTTGATACCTTTGTTTATAATGTCCTGAATGTGGTTTGCAAAAGATAATGATGTGTTGTATGTGACCCCAAGTATTTTGGTCCAGTGAGTGTGTGGAATGTTGGTGTTGTTTAGTGTAAGCTGTGGCGTTATCTGGTGTTCTTTTGTGTTCTTTTTATGCTTCATTTGTAGGAGGGAGTTGTTACCGTTCTTCTCCTATACCTCGTAACCATTTACATATGACTGCTGAAGTGCTATGCACGGAAGAATATATGGCATTGAATAATGTTGAACGCTTCTATGCACCCGCCACATATACAGTATATATATATATATATATATATATATATATATATATATATATATATATATATATATATATATATATATTATATATATATATATATATCGGGTCAGCAAAAACAAGGGAGACCTTTTAAATCCTTCATATCTCTGCAAATACGGCGGTACAGAGAACCATAAAATTTTAATATGTTAGCACTAGGTAATTTCATGGTTTGTATGTCTTTTAGCATTTTAGCTGAGAAATTGGATTTATGGCGAATATTCCAGAAAAATTTTGCTAATCATAAGTTCAAGTTAATAATTAAAGCGATTTTAATTAACGTAAGCCAACTGCAGGAGGTTTGGACAAGCTTCTCAAGAAAATCGATAAAACAGGAGATATCAGAAGAATACCAGGTAGCGGTATTAAATTTGGCCACCAAACAGTCCTGATTTAAATCCTGTCGATTGCGGCCTTTGGGAAAATTTGTCACAGAGAATTTATCGGGTCAAAGTAAGAAATGTCGCCCATTTACGACAGCTTCATCTGGAAAAATGTGATGAACAAGAACAAATCAACAAAGCCATAGATGAGTTCCGTCCTAGACTGAAAACGGTTGTAGAAGTTCGTGGTAAACATATCGAGCAGTTTTTTTAACATCAAGGTAGCACCATATGTGAGTACTTTGTAACTTTTTATCTGCACATACAATGCAGTAATAGTGTAAATGGAGAATTTCCAGTGGCATAAAGAAATGTTCAATAAATCAGTAATTTTCATTAGTTTTCTTTGAAATCCGCTCACCCTATAGGAAATTTACTTCCTTGTGGGCTTTGAAAAAAATATTGAAATCTGACTATAACTTTGGATTTTACAGCCAAAGTTCGAGGTCTCCCTTTTTTTTTGCCGACCCGATATATATATATATATATATATATATATATATATATATATATATATATATGTATGGTCCTCCCTCTTTATGACGCCACATTTGGTACCAAATTCATGTTGGTGTTATATGGAACTTGGTGTTTATGGGGGTTCATATACTGTACAATTTAGGGTGGATCGATTTTACATTTTTTTCGATTTCCATATTCTAATAGAGACAAAACTTGCCCATGCATGAGAAAAATATTAATAGCCTCTGCAAAATCTTAGCTTAATAGGTATATACATATTTTCAGATAGGCTCTTTGTCTTAAAATAATGCATTTATATATTTCCCATAGCATTTATATCGTTGCTTAGGCATGAAATAACACACACGCAAATTTTATGACTCTAGGCTAGGGTTTAAAAAATACGTTTTTGACTACTAAAATATGATTTTCATCGCTCTGCCGGGGCAGAAGATGATTACCTATGAAGCTAAGATTTTGCAGAGGCTATTTTCTCATGCATGCGCAAGTTTTTGTCTCTATTAGAATATGGAAATCGAAAAACATGTAAAATCGATCCACCCTACTGAGTGTACATATATGCACATGATATTAATACATACATAATTATTGTATGTAAATAAAATAAAACCAGTTAAAGACTTGTGTTAATGTGCATATTAATTTTATTCAGATCTCAGATATTTCAATACAAGTTAATTTTTACAAATATACCAAAAAAAATTACATTTTACCAAATAATTCAGTTATTGATGGTCGTCTCGTTTTGGTGTTAAAAATTTCTTCTTTCTGTAGTTCAAGCTTCATACACATGTTTAGGTCAGATTCATCTGTGTATTCTTCTTCGATAAATCTGAAGATGACATCAACAGCGTTGCGAGCATCTTTGGATGTGAGGAGAGTTTGTTGCAAAGTTACTTCATCTTCTTCATCACAATCTGATTCTTGTTTAGATGTTTTTACAACATCTAAAATGTTGTCATCACTCATGTCAGCAAACGCTTCCAATTCTTTCGTTGACATTGTGGTTTCCTTTGATGATTTTTTTGGAATACTTATTTTTATAATATGAATTTCATCGAAGTCCTTTCCTTGTAAAGGAATACGTTTATCCCGCAGAATAAAGAAAACCCTCTGTGACGCCATAAGCTCCATCCATTTCCGCGTTCGCCAAATCAGCCAATACGAAATACTTTAACAGTGGCATCATCAACAAACTAAACCTTCGCGAGTATGTAATCTACGTCACGTCAGACAATGCCTGCAGTCAGCATTTCTGTTCAAATGGTTTTGGCGGTTAAAGCGGGGGTTTTCATACACTCAAATGGTCTTTCGGGAATGAATTAGGTTGTTGGATGGCGGACAGCGGTGTGGCGATGCATCGGGGTAATTAATATGGTGAAAAATCGGGTCTTTGTCGAAGTATGGCGATAACATATATATATATATATATATATTAGCCTCATTTTTAAGATTTGATGTTGGAGAAAGCTGTTACTGTTTTTTTTCTCCTATACCTTCTATCCCTCAAACCATCTACACCCACAAAACGCAAGAAATGGGGTGGGGGGAGTAATCACAGAAAGATAAAGTTGAAGTATCATGGGTATCCAGCGATTAAACATTGATTCAAATCGTAATATTGTCTTCTGAGCTCATTTAATATTTGCATGCGGGTATTATTTTAAAAAAAAGTTGAATGTATTCTACAATGCACTGAGAATGTAACTAAGTAAGAAAACTTGCAGATGTGGCCGTGGCGGGCGCATGCATCTGACAGGAACTGGTGCACAAAAGCAGGAGGGTCATTCAATAGCATGTGTTTTCTGCGCATAACACCTGAGCAGTCATGCGTATATGGTTACGAGGTATAGGAGAAGAACGGTAACAACTCCCCCTACACCAAATCTCACAAATTAGGCAAAATGCTACAACTTGGTTTGTTGGGGCATTCGTCAGAGAATATATACACTTAAACAGTATATATATATATATATATATATATATATATATATATATTTTAATCTATTTATATTTAGGGTTAGTTTGTAGGTTAGGTTAGGTTACTATTTTCTATATTTAATTTTTGTATTTTGGGGGGTTGGCACCGTAACCCCTTGACACTCCCTCCTTGGCCCTTCCCCTTGGCACTCCTTCCTTGGAACTCCCCCTTGGCACTCTGGCACTGGCACTCCCCCTCCCCTCCTCCCCATATTTCTAGTTTTCTTTTATAAGATTTCACGAGATTTGATTTGGACTTTAAGGCAATATGAGACATTATGAAAACCGTGTTTTCTGACCTTTTTCTGTATTACCTCTAACACATTTAGAGAAAAATAAGACTAATTTCTGCTGTTTTCTTTATTTTGTTCCTTTTTTGGTTCTTATAAAATCGGTTTCTTTTTAGGTTTTCATTTTTCTTAGTTTTTACGTGGTTTTTCTTTTTGTTTCTAATTCATTTTGTGTTTCTTTATTCGAATTTTGTTTTTCTTAATTTGCTAGAGAATTTTTCATGTTTTCTTATTGATTTTCTTTTTATTTACCCATTTCTCTATCAATTTTGTTTAATGGGATTTTTTTATCTTTCCCATTTTCCTTCTTATATTTCCTTATTTCTTTTTTGTTCTTACTCTCATTTTCGTTTCTTTCATTTTTACTCTTATTTTTATCTTCCTTTTCGTTCGTGGCCTTTTTATTTCTTTCCTTTCCTTTCTTCATTTTATTTTCTCGGGTTACGCAGTGGCCAGTGTCGTAATACCGCTTCACGTCGATCAGCGAGGAGGTTAAACGACACTGGTTCTGGGGCAGTAGTTGGATGGGAGACCGTCCTCCGCGTCCAGATTATGTAGCGACCCGTCATTGGATCTCGAGTAAAACTGTAGGTCCCCTCCCTTATATGACCTTAGATGTTCCGTAGGAGGTGAAACAACCTCCAACAAATAAATAAGCAATAAGCCTTCTTCGTTTCTTTACTTTCCCCGCGTTCTTATCGAAATGAAAAATCGTCCAAAAAACAAGATGTCGGAACGAAATTTAGGCTTATTAAAAAGTGAGATTAAATGACTTTAGAGTAGATTTGGTAAGATTAAGCTTAGTTAGGTTACAAACTAGTAACACTGATTATGGTTGTTTACCTTCCTTCGTAACATCTAAGATCATATGATGGGGGAGGGACCACCAGCTTTGCTCAGGATTCGAACCACTAGCTCACCGAGCAAGACTCCGAAGTCCAAGCCAAGACTCAAATGCAGGACTTTCAGATTAACAACAACCCGGCGTTTTCACCTCTGGAACACCATGGCGGGTATAGGGTAGATGAGGTTAAATCAAGTTTCGGTAAATGCTGGTGTTTTGTGAGAAAGAACAAAGATCCGAACTCAGAGCAACTTCTTTTTCCCCATTTCGCTTCTTTATCGAATTTCAAAGCTTTCCTTTTCTCAGTTTTTCAATAAAAATTTGTCTCTCTTCCCCCAAAACAAATATAATTTATATCTTTTAAACAACAAAGACTCCTTCTCGTCGTCTCAGAGTAAATATATCAAATTCATATTTGGAAAAACATTCATTTTGGAGGGAAAAATCTATTATTTTTAGTATTAAATTTCGGTTGAGCAACAAATCAAATATGAAAAGACAAAGAAATGACATAAATCAATAAATGAGATACCCTAAAGATGTTATATATATATATATATATATATATATATATATATACTCGTACCTTTGGTAACCTTTGGTTAGCTTCCGCCCGAATTGTTTATCTACCAACCACTTTATTGTGTGGAAGGATGAACAACTGTTTTTTGCTGCGCACCGGCTGCCGTCACCGGGTCTCGAAGCCGGAACCGATGGATTCGTAGTCAGCGACGCTAACCACTACACCACCTAGGCGCGAATTCTCTCTCTCTCTCTCTCTCTCTCTCTCTCTCTCTCTCTCTCTCTCTCTCTATATATATAATATATATATATATATATATATATTCAGTCACTATTGGGATAACACTGGTCTACAAATTTTGAAAAAGTTTGTGCTTCGGAGATAAAATGTGTTTCCTATTATGGATTTTGGGGTGCTGAAAACGAATATGACCATAAAAACAGTCGATTGGCTACAGTTTCCAAGAAAATTTAAGTTACACATTTTGCGTATATGTATACCATATATTAGTAACATACCTGTATAATGCAGTCACTTATATTGATTCAACCCGTCGCTTCTTTGCTTGTCTCTTGTATTCAACTTCTGTAGCATCTCTTGTTATTGTCCAGCAGTAGTCTGCTAACAATGATGGACTCCATTTCCCCTGGTAGCGTTTCTCCATCGCTGATATATCCTGGTGGAGACGTTCATCATGTTCATCGCTGACTGCTCCGCAGTTGGTCGGAAAAAATTCCAGGTGCGAATGGAGGAAATGTATCTTTAAAGACATATTGCAGCCCATTTTTTGATAGGACAACAGCAGGTTTTCCACCAGCTCCCTGTAATTATCAGCTTTGGTATTTCCCAGAAAATTGGTTGCTACTAACCGGAAAGCATTCCACGCTGTCTTCTCCTCACCACCTAGGATACGGTCGAACTCCTCATCTCTAAGAAGCTCGCGGATCTGTGGACCAACAAATACACCCTCCTTGATTTTTGCTTCACTGAGCTTTGGGAATTTACCACCGAGGTACTTAAAAGCTGCCCCCGTTTTATCCATAGCCTTAACAAAATTTTTCATGACGCCCAGTTTGATGTGTAAGGGTGGTAACAAAATCTTGCTCGATTCTACAAGTGGAGGATACCGAACATTTTTTGTTCCAGGTTCCAATGAGTGTCGGAGTGGCCAATCCTTCTTGATGTAATGAGAAGTCCTAGCCCAACTATCCCATTCACACAGAAAACAGCAATTCTTAGTGTAGCCCGGCTGCAGTCCAAGCACGATAGCAACAACTTTCAAGTCACCACAAACCTGCCACTGATGTTTGTTATAGTTTATGTAGTTCAAAAGTTGCTTCATGTTGTCATATGTTTCCTTCATGTGGACTGCATGACCAACTGGAATTGGTGGCAATACGTTGCCGACATGCAACAAAACAGCTTTTAGACTCAACTTCGATGAATCAATGAACAGTCTCTACTCATCAGGATTGTGAATAACGTTGAGAGCTGCCATCAGACCATTGATGTCGTTGGAAGCTACAAGGTCACCTTCCATGATGAAGAATGGGACAAAATCTTTTTGACGGTCACGAAACTTACACACTCTAACATTTTCAGCGAGGAGATACCACTGCTGCAATCTGGAGCCCAACAGCTCTGCCTTACTCTTTGGCAGTTCTAAATCTCTGATAAGGTCGTTTAATTCATTCTGAGTTATCATGTGCGGTTTAGAAGATGTCAAGTTATAAACAAATTCAGGGTCTTGTGAAGTTGAAGGCTCACAAGTTTCGCAGGTTCCTTCATTGTCCTCGTCCTCTGACTCCAGGGAGAATGAGTGTGGGGGCTCAGGAACGGGTAGTCCTTCGCCGTGAGGTACCGGGCGTATAGCAGAGGGTATATTCGGATATTGTAAAATCCACTTTTTCTTCTTGCAAATACCTTTCTTGACTGGAGGCACCATGCAGAAGTAACAATTGCTGACATGATCTGTTGGTTCCCTCCACACCATTGGCACTGCAAAAGGCATAGATTTCCTTTTCCGATTCAACCACTGGCGAAGGTTTGTTGCACAAGTATTGCAGCATATGTGTGGGGCCCAGCTCTTGTCCTGATCTCCAATCTTACAGCCAAAATAAAGGTGATAGGCTTTCCTAATCACGGCGGTTATAGCACGCTTTTGTGATGCAAAAGTCAATTCTCCACAAACATAACAGAAGTTATCTACACTGTTCACGCAATTACGAGGCATCTTTGTTCAAATTATGCTGAAAAAAATTCAGTTTCAAAAGCAAACACTAAAAAGAGTTTGATAAGGGTGCACTGTATGACTTCCGCGAATGAAATGATGCTGTGGCGTAATATGTAGACGCCTGTGACACATCGACGCCTTGACTCTACTGCGCATGCGCGTAGTTATATTTTTTTATATTTTAATAAATTAATGTAATTACATTGCATTTTAATAATTTTAAATTAGGTAAGGTTAAGTTAGGTTAGTATTCCATTTATATTAATATCAAAAACATTATAGCAATATGTTAAAATGATCCAATCTATTTTTTAATAAATAATTTACAAATACATAATGTAATAGATAAATTTAAAATTACATTTTATTGTATATACATGTATATGTATATATTTACATTAATTTATTAAAATTTAAAAAATATAACTACGCGCATGCGCAGTAGAGTCAATGCGTCGATGCGTCTCAGGCGTCTACATATTACGCGACAGATGCAGTCCAGTTAGTGGGGTGCAGGGTTGCCTGATATCTTTATAAATAGAGCAAATTGGCAATTTTAGGCATCATTTTCATATTCAGTGACCCAAAATTAGTAAAGATTGACTACTTTTATTTCCGAAGCATTTTGGCTGTAGACCAATGATAATTCAGACTATATTTTAAGAGAAAGTAGGAAGTACAACATATCATTCAACTCTTATGCCCATTCAGGTTACGAGCAGCTCGCAGCTTCATTTCCCAGTAAATAGAGTGTCAACGCACTAACGGGGTTTTGTACGTGGCTCACCACCAATCTTAATTCTTCGTAACTAATCATAATTCATCGTAACCAATCATAATTCATCATAATCATCCTTCAAAAGTAGTAAAACTAAGGTAACTTTGTAAGGGTACAGATGAAACTTATCTCGCAGAACATTATGGACAGTCGATTCTGACAGCTGCCACAGTTTACAAAATATTCACAAATACACTGGACGTCTCTCAGGGCTTAGCATAACTTCCAACTCGCGGAAAATCATGAAATGGGGCAGTTTTCTTAAACTTCGCCCTCTCTTGTTTAATAGCATTTTCGATGGTGGGTCCTTTCCATACTCTTTAAATTTTCTCTGAAATGTTATTATAGACTCATACTTAGCTCTAGTGACGCTTTAGCATTGACGTAATTCCTTCACGCCTGTCATATAATGAAATTAATTTAAAAGCCTATACTACCACCATAGTCTAAAATAAATTTAGAAGTCCACTCTAAAAATTCATTCTTCAGTTTCTCTTGTATTTTCAATATTTCTTCTTTATTTACGTTCAAAATCGTAACAACTTTATGAATACCCTGTATAATAGTAAAATTTTACTCTTAAGCTTTATTAAAGGTGTATATATATATATATTAAACGCAAAGTTATATTACAGTATTAGTAATCTATCTATCTCTCTCTCTCTCTCTCTCTCTCTCTCTCTAATATTGGAAATTTATTTTAATGCACAAATGTTTCCTCATTCCTTCATCAAATTAGGTTTATTTATATAACTCAAAAATAAACATGGACTCAAAAACAGAACTTTTATGGAACGAAATCGGGACGCAGAATTCTATTTTAAATTTAAAATACCTGAAAATATTTCAACTTTACGATGGAATTTAATGATTTCTTTGCAAATAATTTATTTACTATTTTTAAACATATTTCAGACTGTCGGTTTAAGATCCTCTTAAAAGGCGGTAAACCACTACTCGTTTCTCAATGCGTAACACCACCACCATCTCCCTATAAGAGAAGCGAAGGCACTGAGATTGGCGGTTCGAATCCCGATGGTGCCGGTAATAATAATAATGATAAAGGAGCTAGCGCAATGGGTCGCATTAGTTGGCTTGGGCGCTGTGCTAGTTTCTTGACCTTCTTCAGTCATTATTATGTCGCATTAAGAAGTTAAATTACCTTAAAAAATGTAAGTACAATAACCTCACTGTATAAAAATAATTATCTTTTCCTTTATTTCTATCTTATATATAGCAATGCGGTTATTGCGCTTGGGCATTATATAGGCGAGGGAATCGAAGGGAGCATAGTTAAACAATATAAATATTGAACACGGGCGGAAAATTTTTCAGGAGTTCAAGATAGCGTATTTGATAGAAACGTTGATTTGGAAATTACGCGATGCGGGCTCCTGTCTCGCTGACCTCTCTCCTTAATTTCTCATCGATATTCCTTTTTCTTTCTTCTTTTCATTTGTCTCTATTTGCCTTCTTTAATACTCAAATAAATTACTTGCACGATTTTTATAATTTTCCATCTTGAAACTTCGAATGAAAGTTAAATATTGGATCAAAATTTTGTTTTAAAATGGCCGCATTCACATTTTTCTTATTTAATTTATTCGTATAATAAAGGAGAGTGAGAAGTAAATGTATTGTTACTAACTTCAAATTAATATTTTATTTAATTATTTCTATATTTTGTTAAATTTTTTATTCTGATTTTGGTACTTTGTTATTCTTTTGTTTTAGTCTTAATTAATTTACCTTTTTAGTAACGTTTCTCTCTTCTCGTTGGGGAAAAATCCAAAAGTAATTGTTGATATTTAATTTTCCAAATGGGAAGATTGTATTTGCGCAAACTATATCATTCTCGATTGGTTTGGAACTCATGAAATAAATAAAGAAAAGCACGAATCATAAAGTACCTCTTCAAACCGTGCTTTTAAAATACAGTATTTGATGATTAAAAGAAAGAAAGCATTTGTAACTGATTTTGTATCTCATTCCATATTTATTAGAATGAAAGATATAATTTTTGGTAGATTGATGAAAATTATACACCACCTTCCTTAATAGGATTATAAGGTGCTTAAATGCACAGAGCAGTAAATGGGGGTTTGATCCCTCACCCCTAAAGCTGCAGCTGGCTGTCAGGACCAAACCCTCATTTAGCGTTCATTGCATAACTGTATTATAATACAGTTATACAATACAATGTTGAAATTTGTATACACTAAACGCAAGGATTCGACCATATATTATAGGTGATAAAATGCAGTTTACGAAAGAAGTAATAAATGATGCATTTCCTTTTTAATTTACTTAAACACGAACCGGAAAGTTCGTTCATTTTGTTATATGATCCATGCATGGATTGCATTAACCTTACTTTATCTTCCTTAATTTTGTGTTGCTGATGACGTCTTTGCCTCGTAAATTCGGAATTTTAATCTGGATACGGTATCTTCCGCCTCCAAGGGAGTGGTTGTTCAGTTAGTCTTTTAGGCGCTGTCATTGGATTTCCTTTTTTTTTTTTAACTTTTTTAAGTTTGGCCAAAAGGTTACTCTAATGGAGTTAGTCGAAACATCGTAAGTTTATTTTAATTCATTTACTGAGGGACTTTTGTTTGAGTGATTTTTTATTTATATATATATTTTTATATATATATTTAGTGGTGGACCGGATATCCGCATCCGCATCATTTTTAACAACCGCATCCGCACTTCTGATTGCGGATGTTATGCGGATATTACCTCTAATAAATTATGCAATTTACAATTAAATTAGCTTATAAAGTAGCTTATAAGGCCGAGTCATGCACATTTCATGTAAAGTATTAATTATAATTATTAATGAACAAACAAATATATAAACCTCAAAATATAAATAGCTGGTAACAGAAAATTGAATGAAACTTGTTTCATTGAATTTTCTGTGGCTGAAACTCTTGAGAAAGTTATTATTTTTAGCATAATGAAAACATTAATATTAATTTTAATTCTTATGCATTGCCTGCCATAATAGTAATATCAATAAATTTGAAAAATTATGTCATATATTCATAATTCTATATTATATTGATAGATTAACTAAATATCCGCATACGCATCCGCGGATATTGAAATTAAAGGTCCGCATCCGCATCCGCAGATGTTGAAAAACTGACATCCGGTCCACCACTAAATTATATATATAGAGCCTATATATATAAACAAACTATAAACGACACTAAACTGACTGCTTTTAAAATCACTCAAACAAAAGTCCCTCAGTAAATGAATTAAAATAAACTTACGATGTTTCGACTAACTCCATTAGAGTAACCTTTTGGCCAAACTTAAAAAAGTAAAATATATAAATATATATATATATATATATATATATATATATATATATATATATATATATATATATATATTAATGCTTTCCTTAGCTATTGAACAAATGGGTTTATTTTATTTGAAGCCATACGATTTCTTGATTTATTTAACGTAAAGAAGTACAAGAAAAAGTTGAAAAAACGATTACTTTCTTACTTTTTCCGGTCGTTATATATATATATATATGTCTCAAATATATGATCCACCATTCCCATGTTAGGACTGTATCTTTGTTTATGCCATGAGAAGTTCGCTCGCGAATATCCCTTAATTCCACTCTCTTAAAATACAAACAAGACAAACAGCGGTTTAGATTGTTTTATATTTTCATCAGAATATTTCGAATATCCGCATTTTTCATCTGTTATGGAACTGATTATAATTAATTGTTATTATCTTGCATCAAACCCTCCATCCCTAAATTTTATCAGATTATGTATACATATCCTTTTTTATACTTTCTTACTCAGTTACCCTATTTCATTTTCCAATGTGTGTAATTTAATAAGTATTATTGTGTATAATTGAGTATCTTTATTCAGTAGTTCATTTACTCTTATATCCGGGCAGTAAACTCTTCACTATCGTCGCTATCTTTCATTTCTCCCTATTTCTCCTATAATGACTTATATGTCCGAATTGAGTAATTTACCATACTAATTATGGATTTTGTCATAAAATAGATTAATTCCTCTCTCATTTTTCAAATTGAATACTTAACACTAAATGAAGTACCAAAGTGAATACTAAATATTTCCATATTTCGTATTTAATTATAGTATGACATGTATGGCATATAAAGTTCATACTTATAAGTCATTGCATATATCGTGTCTCGTGTATTGTTCCTTACAGTAAGCACTTATTAATTCATGACATTCATTTAGCTATTGTCTACCCATGCGCTATCAACCCATCAGTCCACGTCTACACGTTTGCCCTTGTAATTACTTTCATATGTATAACTGTCGCTCTGTTCGACCAATTCTTCTCAAGGCGTTGACCCCCACCCTCTCGCAAGATTATTGTTGCTGGTGACGCAAATATTCAAATTCAGCTTTCTGAGCACCAACGCTATTTTACCTATGTCAGCTCGCCAACTAAACATATTTCATTGGAATGTCTTCAAAAACTCTCTATTGCTTCTGCTAGAAATTCATAACATTAAGATGTTATGTCATGTTATAATACATTGTTATCATGCTATGTCACTGGTTCGTTATCTGTCTACGTCACATAGTTAGCCACGTTCTCATTAACTGTACTTATTATTTCTACCTAACTGTCATTCGAGTTCTACGTTACGTACAGTATGTGTTACGTTATTATTATAAATGTCGGTGTAATTTCAATAGAAAGTACATTGTATCCTGACCCCGCTTACCTCGTTACTGACTACTTAGGCTTTCAAATTATGATAGATAGTCACTTTCTAATAATATTTTATATAATTGGGTCTTATAATAATTGTAGTAATCATAGTTAACTATAAATATATAGCATTGCTATTAATTCCCTTTAAATTAGAGGATAATGGTTTACTCTTATGCAGTTATTATTATTATTCTTATTAATATATTATATAAATATATAAATTGTGTAGATTACTTATTGCAAGTATCAGACATGTCATTAACAACTTAATAAAATTGTAATTATCATAAATAAAAGTAAATAAATGATTGTACCGTAATGAAACTGCAATTAGCTGTAATAACTTAATGCACATTAATTGGGAATTATAATCGTAATTATAGTGTACCAGAATTACACTGTACTTAACAATGTACTGTACTGAGGATGTACTCAATGTACAACCCGACATTAGGTCGCCACACAAGAATGTACACTTCGCCAAATTTTTATCTTTTGTTATTTATTTTTCAGTTTCATTTTGGGATCCTTCAAAATTCCGTTGTCTGTTTAAATTACGCTTACCATCAAGAATTCCTTAGGTCTCCAGTTAAAGGGGAAAACTTAACCTTCAACAGCACTTCCCCCAAATTATAGACTAAATTATTTCTTTGTATTCTAAATTAATTCATTCCTGTCTGAGCTTTAGACCAAGGAGGTCGAGCCTCCCTCCCTTTAAATTCCTGCCTTAGCCCTTGACTAAGGAGGTCGAACTTTCTCCTCGTTAACTCTAACCCTCAGCAAAGTTAGAAGCTCTTAGATTTTTGCCCAAGACAATTAACCCAAATTTAGTGAGCCTCGGCAGTATCTCTGCCTTCTGTGAAAATTTCGTCAATAAAACAGTTTGGGTGAAAGAAGACAAGACTCCATTTATGTAACCTATGTGTTTCCATCCGCTCCTTCATTGGTTTGTTTATAAAATTATTGTTATAATTACTTCACTCGGATGTCCCCCCCAAGCCCAAGACCGAACTCAACTTCAGCACCACATCACGTCAGATCGTACAACAGTGTATCCCTTATAAATGTCGCGTTCAGGAAGTGGCGTGTGCACGCGCGATATATATATATATATATATATATATATACAGGGTGGCCCAAAAAAATGGCACCAATTTTCAGAAGTGATATCTCAATAACCATTGCAGTTAGGGATTTTAAAAAACAACCAAATGAAAGATAATTCTTTTCTCTTTAAATACTTATTCAATAGCTTGATGGTTATAAACCCATGTAATGCCAAAAATTGGCTTATAAGAAAAATATACCAAAAAAAGTTGCGCATTTATATTTATTCCTTTTATTTTTTTCTAATTAATTATCTTCTAATTTACGGTCTTTAAACGAAGTTCTGTGGTTTTAAGTTAAACCTAATTTTCAATAAATGGCTCAATCTGCCCTCCATTATGGTCAACCACAACCTGTAATCTCGCCCTCCATTTTGAAATTGCCTTTAAGATCGTCACTTGTGAGAGATTTTCCCATGCAGCCTGAATTCGTTCACGAAGATGGTTCACATCACGGATTTTCTGACTATGGTAGACTTCTCTCTCTAAGGCAGACCACACAAAGTAGTCACTGGGGTTTAGATCTGGGCTGCATGGTGGCCAATTATTTGGTTCGATAAAACCAGGACAATTATTATTGAGAAATGTTATTGTTTCCTTGGCTGTATGAGATGGGGCTCCATCTTGCATGAACACAAAATCAGTGCTCGTCTCCTTGATCTCTGACAACATTAGAGACAAAATGTCATTACAGTAGTAAATTGAATTAATTTTAACGCCTCGCTGAATAAAAATGATGGATGTTTTGTTCTCAGATGACGCTGCAAGGGAAACCATTATCGAATCTGAAAAGTGTTTTTTTTCACGCAAAAGTCGTTTTGGGTCAACATGAGTTTTTGTCGCCACTGCTGCACGAACCCGATCATTTTGGGTATTTCGTGGTGTTTTCGACCGTAAATCGTTTCTCATCAGAAAACCAAATTTTTTCACAGACTCATTTGACCGAAATCTTCGCAATAGATTTTTACATCGATGGAAACGTCTTTCTTTCACAGGCTCCGATAAAGCAGTAACCTTCACCCTCTTAAATGTTTTCAACCCAAGATCTTTTCGAATTATTCGCTGTACTGATGAACGTGAAATCCCGGTTTCTTTCGCAACTTCACGTTCACTTTTACTTGTTCCCGGTTGTTCTCTTGACTTAAAACCATTTCATTTACTTTTTCAATGTTTTCTGGCGTTCTAATACTTTTTGGTCGACCACTTCCCGGACGCCGTTGACTGCTGCCGGTTTCTTTAAGTTTTTGTAAAAAATGTGCCACAGTTCTTTTTTTCCAATTTCTATTTGGAAATTCGTAAAGGATTCTGTTTAATGAATATCCTTTTTCTTCACGTAGTGCTTGTATAATGTTCTCATCAGATTCTCTCAATCCCATCTTGAGGGGTCTGGAATAGAAAAATTTCATTTAAAATTAGGATCAAGGAATAAATATAAATGCGCAACTTTTTTTGTATATTTGTTTTGGAAGCCAATTTTGGGCATTATATGAGCTTATAACCATCAAGCCATAGAATACGTATTTAAAGAAAAAAGAATTGTCTTTCATTTGGTTGTTTTTTTAAGTCCCTAGCTGCAATGGTTATTGAGATATCACTTCTCAAAATTGGTGCCATTTTTTTTGGGCCACCCTGTATATATATATATATATATATATAATATATATTATATATATATCAGTGGCGTGCGGTGATTTTTCGTCAAGGGGAAGCAATTCAAGCAAAAACAACAAAGATTATATAAAATAAAATAAAATTTTAAAATACTCGTATAATAAAAACAAAACATATAATTATCTACTTACTTTACTTATAGGTTAATTCTATTCTTCTTTCTTTTTATTAAATATATCTATTATTTCTTCGTAAAAGGCATCGGTTTTCATATCCTTAAGAAGCTTTTCTCAATTGAGATTAAAGCTAAACTTGCAAGCCTTTCACAGCACGTATAAGTTGCCAGATATTTCAAGAAAATTAACTATAAGATCTGGACAGCGAAATCTAAATTGCTTCCTTTTTGACATAGGGAAGAATAAAATAACGATAAATATATATTCTTTTTCGCTTAACATGGCCATGGAATTTTTAGTAGAAAAATTATATATGAAACTTGTTGTATTCAATAAATACTACATTATTAAACATTAAATGAGCTTTTAGAATGGAAAGAAACAATTTGTAACAGTAAAAAAAAAGCGAAAGTCATTAGGAAAAAGGATGCATTTCGTCAATTGTTGTCCAACTCGAGATTTTTTGTGTCGGCTTTCTTAAAGGTTCTTGCACGAACGGCAACCAATGTATATACTTTGTATCCACCTGATTACCAATCAAATGCTATAAATAGTATAATAAATGATTTTGTACAAATTATTAACACATATTGAAATGTTTAAACTTTAAAGATAATACAGCATTTTTCTTTCTTTGAATAGGGAAGCATTGCTTCTCTTGTTTCCATGGACCGCACGCCGCTGATATATATATATATATATATATATATATATATATATATCGTGCTTCTTTTCCTGTCAATGAAATTTAACGTAATGGGATTCCAAACTGAGGGCCAACACATTTTATGATCTCTTTATTTTTTTTTATGTAAAAGGTCCAGCTTATGGGGAGCTGGAATGAAGATTTTACGCCAAAGAAATTTTAGTGCAGGGAACAAAATCAAAATTTGACAGACTAATCTCACGAGAGGCACTTCACTAAGTTTCAAGTTTGCATGAATACAGTTTACGTAAAACTCAAGGTACAAACACTGTACAACCTAACTTAACCTAACCTCAGTAAGCATAACCTAACGTAACAAAACTCAAGTTACTGTAATATAAGAGTAGTATAGCCGCAAAAGGTTAGAGTGCAGGAATGTTGCAAGTGATTACGTAATGTTGCAAAGGGGTGGGGGGGTGTTGCAAAAAAAAAAGAAAAAAAAAGAGTACTGCCTTTGTTGCCAACCGGGGTTGTAAGGGGCATGCAACTTGGGGCGGAGTTCCCCCAAGCTATTCCCCCAAAGGGCCAGAAAGGAGAGAAAGGAGGAGAGAAAGGAGGAGAGGTGTTCACCTGGCAGGAGCCAAGTGCATATTAAGACTTCAGACGAGTAGGCGTTGTTTTATAGGCTCCTACTAATCAGCCAGTTGGCTTAGAAGGCGTAAATGGCTTGAGTTGCCAGATAGCGCCATGTATTCAGTTTGTGCTATATATTTAATTCTAATCGAAGACTGAGTTGCCAGATACCACTTTTTAACGCTACCATTGTATACATTATTATAGACTCCTAATCAGCCAGTTGGCTTAGAAGGCGTAAATGGCTTGAGTTGCCAGATACCACTTTTTAGCGATACCATTGTATACATTATTATATTTCTTAAAAGTTGGTTTAGAATACCGGTAGTAGGTTTAGAAGGCGTAACATGATATAATTAAGTAAAACAACATTGCATCATTCTGTTTATTATAAATATATAGAAAATAAATATACATTTCAATAATAATTGAGGAATATGCATATAATCATAACAGTACAGGAAATATATACACACAATTATGGATATATATATAAAATAAATATACATTTCAAATAGAAATAAATATACATTTCAATAATAATAGAAATATGCATATAATCATAACAGTACAGGGGAATCTCACGCAAAATATATAAATACATTTCAATAATATAGAAATATGTATATAATCATAACAGTACAGGGAGAAATATCCCGCAAAATATATAATACATTTCAATAATAATAGAAATATGCATATAATCATAACAGTACAGGAGAAATATCACGCAAAATATATAAATACATTTCACTTTTTTTTCAAAATATTAAACTCGCATTTAATCGAGTTTACAATTA
This sequence comes from Bathynomus jamesi, assembly GCA_023014485.1. Taxonomy (NCBI): domain Eukaryota; kingdom Metazoa; phylum Arthropoda; class Malacostraca; order Isopoda; family Cirolanidae; genus Bathynomus; species Bathynomus jamesi. The sequence goes on from JAJOZX010004483.1 coordinate 342,113, forward strand.
CATCATTATTGCTCTGCATTACGCAGTATATGCGGCTTAATAATATTTCACCGCTTAAAGTATAGGGAAACCTGTATTCGATATGAAGGGCTTTCATACCGTTCAGTACTATTTTTGTTCCCACTTTACAACCGGTTGGTAAGTCATCTTTAAATACGTCTAGAATACAATCAAAAGCACGCACAGAGTTCATCGTTAGCTACATTATTAAACACAAGTTTATAAACACGTTTTTCCAATCGAGGGTTTATTTCTACCGACTCGAGCTTTTCAATCGTGAACTCAATCAACATAACGGCAATTGAAGTAATCTTCTAAATCGTTACGACAACTGCGCGTTATATAAAGAAATAGTTCTTCAGGGTGAACGGTGTAGGTGAGCTCAGCCTTGTACCGATCAATTGCTTTGTACCAAAGTTCAAGGTATTTCAAAGAGTCTAAACTTTTTAAATAAACTTCCAGCTCTAGACCATTCTCACCAGCCCTACACTCGGTAAACCCATCGAGCAGAGCGGTGTAGGCGTATTCAAGTACTGTATCAAAATAAAGCATATCCGTAACACGCGCGTCTAATATAGGTTTCAGCTTACGGAATCCGACGATTTCAAACATTCTGTCGAGGATGAAACGATTTCGCGTAGGAATAAGAGCGTTATTATCAGAAGCATTCTTCCACATCAGCCGTATATCAATGCACGGCCGATCGTTATTTATACACAACGTACATACAACGGCGTATGAGGGTGCGTCACTAATCTGCTCTCTTCTTGTACCTATGTTAGCAGTATTTTATAACGATCTTCACTCCACTTCTCAACTCACGAAGATTCTATTCATCTCCTCGACACTTAAATAAACCCGTTTGTTTGTTTGTCTACATTCCGTTTCCAGCACATAGCTAACGGCACCGGAATTACGTCTGAACACGCGCAACGATTTCGTCACGGACACATCGTACGAGGCGTTGAGAATGCTGCTCAAAGGAAGTTCCATCGTATTCGAGGAGCGCACGTCCACTCGGTTCAAGCTCTGAGATAACTATGAGCCGTGTGAGGCACGCAGGTAGGCAGGAACGGTTCGACGGGCGGCTGACTCGATGATACGTGAATGGGCTTGTTCGTATGATCCGCGAGTCGCACCGAATTGTTGTACATATTTATTTTTCCGGTACAAGAATTAATTTTATCACTACCAGCCTACGCACCAGACAGTTTCCCTCAGGATAAGAACTAGGCACATTTTCTGTTTTACGAAACATCTTCACACTCCGGCGCACTATTTGAGAGAAACATATGCTCATATTTTTCCTTTCTGCCCATCAAACGATACTCGTCTCTAAAGTCTGTTAAAAACTCACGCAGGGCACTAGCCACAACCTCACTACGAACCTCATCATGATATACATTTACAGTGATAAAAATACTTAAGATTGTCCATGATCACGAGATTCACATTTTCAGTCGTAGGGTATGAGTAATCGACATGGTGTAGCATGACGTAATACCGCTTGTCACACCACCCATCCGCAAGACTCATTATCCATACCTGCTGCTTCTCTTCTGCACGCGTTGTTTCTTTTACTTCACGGTATATGTGAGACTTTATAAAGTTTAGCTCTACCATACTTCAGCACATCGTCTGTGCAACGAAAGCCTTCAACGGTCTCACCAGAACATCCGTAGAGTATTTGTACATCTTGGAGCTTCGTACAATCCAATGTGGTTTTAAAAGAGGCATAGGAGGGGGGAATAGGAAGTTTTTCGGTATCCACCACATCCTGACACTTTGCTGAATACCATTTCATAAACGTTGTACAAGCAATATTAAAGGTAGCCATTTGAATACACGTCTGATCTTTTCTTCTGAATACACGTCTGATCTCTCGGGCTTACTGCAGTCGACTGACCACGCAGGGACTCCCAGATACTAGCATGACTCACGATCTTACAGTGGGCGGAGCTTAGAACTTTCACCTGTGTGCACACACACACACACACACACACACACCACACCACACACACACACAAAGGAGAAAGTGAAACGCTAATTGAAACATGATTTATTTAATAAACGAGATATTCAAGTTATATATATTTACAAATACGATTTAATAAACGAGATATTCAAGTTATATATATATTTACAAATACGTGTAATAAATCAATAGATACTTTACAAATACGATTTTAATAAACGAGATATTCAAGTTATTATATATGTTGGTTTACGTCGTCGTCGTCGGCCTAGGCAAGCTACGGCTTGGGACCGTAGCGCATCTATCCGGTATAGGTTAACCTGGATGATGTAGCCATAAGCACTGCCGCTGGTTAAGTGCCAACCAGTGATTATCTCACTAGCCGTATTGAGTCCGTTAGGCGAAACTGCGACAGTACCAAAGGTGGAAAATATAACCCTTGGATTTCTATTATTTATTTGTAAAATGGACATGGTATTAGATTAAAATAATTATTTGAATATAATAATTAACTGACAATTGTGATATATAATTAATTATGTTTACATACAATAAAATAATATAGTATACATAAAATTAGTATTAATGTGGTTCACAATTGAATTATGAGGGTAACTAATTTAAAATGAATTTATAGCTATTCCGAAATTCAAGACGGTAAAATTAACATTTATCTTGAAACTAAAATAAGAGTATTCACTACACACTCTCCCACCAGAGAGGAAGTTCAAAGAGTTCCGACGACACAGATTTCCCCTGGACCTTTTTGGTAGCTACATGTACCTCGCTTAAGGTTGATTCCAAAAACGCAGGCTTAAGACGATCGATAGAAACCTTGTCGACCTTGGAACCGCGCTGGATGAGAAATGATTTGCGCGTACGTCGGAGAACTTCATAGGGCCCGTCATATGGACATTGGAGAGGCCGTTTTGGGACAGGTACACGAACGAAAACGTGGTGCAAGACTGAGGGCTGGGGAAACAAAGATGTTCTGTTGGCTAGTCAATCGAGGGGGAACAGGCTGAAGGGACTGCATGTGAGAGGAAAGTGTTTGAGCGAATTCCGTAGGATCACATGACTTATCCCCTGCAGTGAAGTAGCCACCTGGTAGCCGCAGTGTTGTTCCATAGACTAGTTCAGCCGCTGTAGTCTTCAGATCACTCTTAAATGCAGAGCGAATACCAAGCAACACGAGTGGAAGCTTATCCATCCAATGGGAGTCTTCGTGACACATAAGGGATGACTTCAGCTGGCGATGGAAGCGTTCGACGAGGCCGTTAGCTTGCGGATGATACGCACAGGTATGCGCATGTACTGTACCCAACAAGCTGGTAAACTTCTTCCAAGCGAAGACTCAAATTGGCGACCTTGGTCAGTGATGACTTTTGTCGGCAATCCAAATCTTGATACCCATCCATGAAGAAAGGCTCTTGCAACAGTGTCCGCTTGGATATCAGGAAGTGGATGGCTTCAGGCCATCTGGAAAAGCGGTCGAGACAGGTGAGCAGATAACGTTGCCTTGAATCACTGGAAGAGGGCCAACAATGTCTACATGAATTACCTCAAATCGCTGGGATGGTGGCGGAAATGCGTCAAAGGGGACCTGGTGTGCCTTTGGACTTTGGCACGCTGGCAGGCAAGGCACGTTTTGGTCCAATGTTTGACATCCTTCCGCATCGAGGGCCAAACAAAGCGAGAGGTAACCAGGTGTTTGCGAAGCACGGATACCAGGATGGGAGGGTTATGAAGATCCGTGAAGACTGCTTGTCTGTGACATGGAGGGACATAAGGGCGAATAGCAGCTGTTGATACGTCGCAATAGAGGGGGACAGACAATCCTGGCATACTCATTTTCTTGAGGGAAAGTGAGTGAGTGGAGTCTTCTCTGAGCAGGTCTTGTAGTTCCGTATCCTTATCTTGATCCTGTGCAATAGCATTCCACAGTGTAGAGCTGAGGGTAACAGAAGTAATCTCTATTCTTGAAAGTGCATCCGCTGGAGTGTTCAAGACACCTTTGATGTGGCGGATATCTGTGGTAAATTGCGAGATATAATCGAGTTGCCTGATGACTCTGGGAGAGTGGTTACAGCTGTTTTTATTGAAGACAGTGACCAAAGGTTTGTGGTCGGTAAAAACACAAAACTCTCGGCCTTCAAGGAAATGTTGAAAATGCTTCACGTTTAAGTAAATAGCAAGAAGTTCACGTCCGAAAGCACTATAACGCGTTTGGGCTGGCTGCAGCTTTTTCGAGTAAAACGCGATGGGTGCTTGTTGACCGTTAATGGTTTGTTCCAACACCCACCGATCGCAAACATCTGATGCATCGACCGTCAGAGTTAGGGGGCATCACTGATAGGAAATGACAGAGACAATGCACTATTGATAGCATTTTTGGCATTGTCGAACGCCTGTAAACTATCGCTACACCATACCAATTTCGTTACCTTGCGTTTGTGTGTGATCATAGCGTGGTAGAGGAGCAAGAACACTGGCACAGTTTTTAATGAACTTGTGGTAATAATTTACCAAACCTAGAAACCGACGTAACTCACGCTGATTATTTGGCATAGGGTAATTTTTTATCACTCCACACTTGTCCTGAAGGGGGGTAATTCCGTGCTGCGAAATCGTGTGACCAGAAATTCCAAGGTTGGCTGTGCAAACACACACTAGATGCATTAATAGTAACACCGTATTGTTCTAAGCGTTGAAAAAGGAGTGAAAGATGTTCCTTATGTTCCTCTTCCATTGAACTGGCCACAAGCAAATCATCGATGTAGGCATAAACAAAGTCTAAGCCTCTGGTGACCTCATCTATAAACCTCTGAAAGGTTTGCGCAGCATTCCGTAGCCCGAACGGCATCTTCACAAATTCGAATAACCCAAATGGTGTACAAACTGCAGTCTTGGGAATATCCGAAGGCTCTACGGGAATGTGGTGGAAAGCCTTAACGAGGTCTATTTTACTGAAGATAGATTTGCCGTGGAGAAGAGAAGTAAAGTCTTGGACATTTGGTACCGGATATCGGTCCGGGATGGTTCGAATTCAAAAACCGGTAATCCCCACATGGTCTCCAGTCTCCTGACTTCTTCTGGACCAGGTGTAGGGAGAGGACCAACTGCTTTTGGAAGGTCTTATTATCCCAATCTATCATAAGCTGGAATTCCGATTTGGCAGCTTTCAGTTTGTCCGGGGCAAGACGTCTGGGTTTTGCAAACACAGGGGGACCTTTTGTTGTAATGTGATGGGTAATGGTGTGCTTAATGGTATCACCCATCTGCATCGGTTGAAGAATTCCTGGATATCGCTGGAAAAGGCACTGGTACATGGAATTAGGGGGAACGAGGAAAGTGCAGAGTTCGAGGCGTCCGGAAGGGCAACCTGTTTGGCAAGAACAGAAAGCAGTGTTGGCCTGGTCGCATAAGCGTCGCTTGTCAAGATCCACCAGGAGTTTGAAATGCTGGAGAGAAGTCAGCGCCGATTATGGGATGCCGCACTTGAGCACAGATGAAAATCCACTTGAAGGATCGGTGAAGGCCCAAGTTTAGTTCACGCGACTGAGTACCGTACGTGGGTATGCGTGAACCGTTAGTAGCGTATAGAGGCGGAGATTCCGAGTGCGTATGACCAGATTTTTGAGGGAATACACTGACTGACGCTCCGGTATCGACCAAGAAATTGACACCAGAGTTCCTGTCCTTTATGAATAACAGGTTGGCAGTGCGAGTACTAGACGCCATTAGGACTCGCTGCTGGGGTTTTCCGACGAAAAATTGCAAGGGGAGATGCACTTCCTAGCCTTCTTTCCAAATTTGGCGTGGTAGAAGCAGATCTTCCCGGAACTCGAACGATGCCTCTTCGTAAATCTTGACCGAGAATGGCTTCTTTGCCGTTGATTTTGTAGCAGAGAACAAACGTGGTTGAGTTTTGTGACTTAACTCTTTCACTTTCAACTCCAGTTCCGATTGTGTGTTCACGTTGTTGACCGGAGCTGTGTCAATCTCCACTACTTTGTCGGCAGTTTCTGCTAGTTTATCAACTGGAGTAGCAGGATCCATAGTGGCCAAGACACGCTGAGCTGATGGAGGAAGTTTCTGCAAGAACAACTGTCTAAAGATGTCCTTATCGAAGGTTTGTGCGCGTTCGCCTAGAGCGCACTGCATAGTCCTCAGCATTTGAGTGGGCTTACGGTCTCCAAGTTCTTCTTTTGAGATTAACTGATGTAGTTTCTCACGCTCGGAGACAGTGGTGCGGCACAGGATGGCAGACTTCAGATCGTTGTATGGGTCCTCACTCGTGGAAGTAGACACGATGACGTCACGGACTTCAGAGATGATGCTCGCTGGTAGAGAGGACAAAACATGATCGTATTTCGTCCTGCTAGCGGTGATCCTTCCCAAGTTGAATTGTGATTCCACTTGGTGGAACCAAATAAATGATCACCGGCCAGAAGACGGGGAGCTTTACGCTCAAGTGGGAGATGGCACCAGCGTCGTCAGGCATCTTCTCCTATGCTTGCTGACGTACAAGCAAGACGACAAGTTACCAACGAAGGAGTGGAGGTTGAGACGAGCGCAGGCACAGAGCGCACGGGCAGGGGTGAGGGGCAGAGGGCACGAGCGACATTACAGTCTGATCCTAGTCGCTCGGGTGAAGGGGGTGATGGGCACGAACGACGTTACAGTCTGGTCCTAGTCGCTCGGGTGAAGGGGGTGATGGGCACGAACGACGTTACAGTCTAATCCTAGTCGTTCGGGTAAAAGGGGGGAATCCAACTCCGGAGTCACCAATTGTTGGTTTACGTCGTCGTCGTCGGCCTAGGCAAGCTACGGCTTGGGACCGTAGCGCATCTATCCGGTATAGGTTAACCTGGATGATGTAGCCATAAGCACTGCCGCTGGTTTAAGTGCCAACCAGTGATTATCTCACTAGCCGTATTGAGTCCGTTAGGCGAAACTGCGACAGTACCAAAGGTGGAAAATATAACCCTTGGATTTCTATTATTTATTTGTAAAATGGACATGGTATTAGATTAAAATAATTATTTGAATATAAATAATTAGCTGACAATTGTGATATATAATTAATTATGTTTACATACAATAAAATAATATAGTACATAAAATTAGTATTAATGTGGTTCACAATTGAATTATGAGGGGTAACTAATTTAAAATGAATTTATAGCTATTCCGAAATTCAAGACGGTAAAATTAACATTTATCTTGAAACTAAAATAAGAGTATTCACTACATATATATATATATATATATATATATATATATATATATATATTTACAAATACGTGTAATAAATCAATAGATACGATTATATACAAGACAAATACGTGTGAGTTAACAATAGAAGCATCATACGTTATGGTATCCAAAGGGTACGGTATCATAGGTAACAGGTAACTGGTAACGTTTCCTATAGGTGTTACGGCACACCTTCGTACCCCTAAGTTCCTTCACGCCCCCCAGCTTCTGCGCCCGAAAATTGTGGGTGCCTACAATTAGTTGGGGAGTTTGTTCGCCCTCATCATCGTCCAAACATACTAGATCCTTCAACGATTCAAAGTTAACAACCCGCCGATTCGCATGGTTGAGCGTAATGCCCTTTGCCTTCACGATATATTTCATTTCCTCCCCCACCCTGACCCGTACCCCATAAGTTTTAGGTCCTGTTGAGACAAAAAAGTCGGCGTATGCGTTGTCCCCATACTCATCTTTGATCTCATCAGTGAGTTCGCCGAGGAACTCCCCAATAGTAGGCATGTATTCACCCTCCCTCTCTGTGAATATCATGCTATCTGTATCGGCATACAATACTCTCCGCCCAAGAGAATGCAATAGACCCCAAAGTTTTATACGGGCATAGGCTGTTGTGAAGCTGGCCACAGGTATGTTTGTAACCCTTGAGGTATCTATGGCCAATTCAGTGTTGTTGTACTTTATTATGTAAGTATTACTTACATTCACGATCTCCATGACCTCTTTATCGGGAGCATTGGCATAATCCCAGACATCACTATAACTTTGTGCCAAATGAATGTTCCCTTTGCCGGTATTCTGCGCAAATTTTCCCCATAGACTGTTTAGACACAACTTTGCACTAAAGCGCTTGCCAGGATTCTTTGCAATTTGGGCACGATCAAGTTGTATACCTTCGCGGTCGCGGTAACGTTGAATATAGGCAGATTTTTCATCTTCGGTATCAACTCCTCGCGGATACCCTGATGCCTCAACCTTATCCTTCAAAAAGGCGTTTATATATGGTGTGAAAAGGTTGGGTAGCTTCTGAAACCTCCACACCTCATGTATCTTCAGTATTCTATAACCATGGCGTACGGCTAGGGTCAGCTCAGGACTTGTATATACGCCTCTGATCTTACGCTAGTGGGGTATATGGTTACAATCGCCGTTATCCTCTTCCGCGCACTTCACGCACAGGGGAAACATGAGCTTGTCGTCGATAACGACAGGTAAGATTGGCATCCATAAATTGCGTGGGGGGAGTACGTCTACGAAAGAGAGCCCAAAGTAACGATCATTCAAATTTCTTGAAAATTCATTGATGGAGGGCAGGTTAGGTCCCACCAGTTTCTCAGGAACGCCCACGGGGTAGGGATTGTTCTTCATCACGTATGGGTACAAAGAACAGAAATCATAGTAATGGAGCTTCACACCCTCCGTAGGTGGAAAGTATAGTCTGAATGGATTTGTACGTCCTGCAAACAAGCTATCACCACATTTGAGAGGATCCAGCACCATTGAGCGCTTGATCGTGTTTATTTCCTCACGGTACACCTCGTCTGTCTCCATCCGTGCATCATATTCATGCTCCCACAAGACTTTGTGAGTGAACTGTGATCCTATAAGTTGATCGGGGATGTGGGTCCGTGCAAGACAGTCGGCAGGAGATCTACCGTGGATATCTCCGGCGATTCCGCACTCAGGACGGGGCATCCATGCAACCAGCAACCGTTAAAGGAGTACACAGTCTTCACACCAGTGACACGGTTTTCACTTAACCCATCAACCCAAAAAACACGTCAATTAATCTTAATGGGTACTTCACCCGTGTTGCGGGCGTGCTTTATGTATACATCTGTCTGTTGCTGTAGGTGTATGAGCCAGTAAATAGCCTTGTGTCCGTAACTGCGGGGGTTGTTTCGGTGAATAATGGCTAAGGTGTCTTTAGGCATGAAATTATTCTTGAACACCGTAAAACATAATGATGCGATGGTGGTTGCGACTTGCAGCGGATCGCATTTGAAACGGGCTATGTACAATTGTACATCCTCCTAAAGGCCTGGAAACATACTCTAAGCACGCGCACATCATTCACGCAATAACGCTCACATTCATCAGCTATATTATAAGGGTTACTTTCATTAAAACTGTTGTAGTATCGATCAAAGTCTTCACGTTCATCCATACAGTCAAAATAATGTTTGGGTGGTGGTGGGCCTACGTAGTTTAAAGTCTCGCTGGTGAGGAAAGTGTAAGGGAAGTATCCTTTGGAAACTTCAGCTGCTACTCCCATCACCTTGGGTAGCTTTGCTAATTTACAAGGTGTGAATAATAAAGTGTCTTTAAATTGTACATTGCCTCTTATTTGCATCTGATTAATTTGTTGCCTCTTTTCAATGGATCACCTGTAAATATCTCAGAGGATTCGTGTTCAAGCAACTCCTTATAAAGGAACTGCGTATCAAACTTTGCCCCGTTATGGGCGAGAATATACACAGTCATTTTTTTGAACTTGTCGGCTAACTTGACAATATAGGACACAAATAGTTTCACAGGACTATCGCGGACATTCGTTTTAAAAACGTTTGTCCGTTTACCGCATTTGGGGCACTCGTCACATTCGATACCCATACACTCATCACAGATGGTCTGGCTCACAAGTAAATGTGGAATTACCTCTTTGGTTTCAGCGTTAGTATATGTTTCTATATCGTAGTACACAGTTATACAAGGGTTATTTTTAGGCTTAGCATCTTCATATAACATACATGCTTTACTCCATCCGCCTTATATTCCTCCTGGCATGTAGGACAGTGAATTACGTCACACTTGTGCTTAAATTTTCCCCAATTATCCATTGTGTGAACATACCACATTCACAGATTCTCATTTTCCTGCACGTGCCAATTGATTTATGGAAATCAAAACAGCTATTATTGAAAAATGTGCGTCTACACACATCACAGTCTCTCTTCTCAGCGTCAACTACACGGCTTTCACATTTGGTGCTTTTACACTGCTCACATACCATGTGACATTCTTTACAATGTCGCACAATATCATCCGCAAACTCGAGGCACCCCTTACACAAATCATGATGTCTCCCATATTTTCGACTTTTGTCATAACTCGCGTAAAGCCACCTTATATTACGGATGGGAGATACTTTGTCCCTGACAATCCTAAAATAAGTAGGGGTCTTGTACGATCTCTCACACAGCTTTTAAAAACATACACAGTCCTACGACGATCATCCAGCCAAATACAACTATACGAACATTCATTTCCTGTTCTACCCTTCTCAACTCTTCAGGACCCATATTACAGTCAAATTGAAGTTCAGTCTACAGCTAGTTTACGGGCACGCTCCACGACCGTAGGTAACCAAATTTTTGTGGCCTGTGTATTTTGTACAGTAAACATACGTGCTAAGAGTACTGCTATAAAGCCGCACCCACGATCGACGTTTATATGCTTTCGGTAAATAATAATCGGAGAATTGAAGTTAAGAGTATACGGTATGGCACTATGACCCGCAACACGGAATACACGATCAATATTTACCATGAAGTTGTCCATATTAAAGGCTATACTACTTTGGGCGGCTTGCATTATACGGCCTAATATATATCCTACATCTTCAGCTGCCAAACGTCTAAATGGCACTCTCACCCAATAATCGTTTACATCACCGTCATCTGACCCGAATCCAGAGGACAGACTCGTCCTGACTTCACGCTCGTCGCGGTTCTGAAGAGCAAACTCTACAATACGCTGTACAACCCGGCGTAGCCCGTGCTCAATCCCATTGCTATACATGGCTCTAGGGTCGACCCTGACTCTATACCGATTTCTAGTCAAGGCTGGGGTGGGTGCTGCGGAGCGCACCAACCCGAACGTTATAACATCCTCAACAGAACGGGGGGCATCTGTCATCTGTCGTCGAGGTCATCCGTAATATCAATGATGGGGTGCTCTACCTCATCGTCATTCACGGTTCTGTGGGAGAAGAAAGCAAAATATAAGGAACAGCACTCAAAATTTGTAATATTTTGTAAATGATCCTCTTAGGAGTGTGACGTGTTAGAAATGGACTCTGTAGAAAAATTCAGATTCACGAGCCCATCCACATGTATTATATCTGGACCTACAGGATGTGGTAAAACTGTGTTTATGCTTAAAATCATTAAAGAAAAGGGAGAGATGTTCTCGAAATTTGTGCATAAAGTTATATGGTGCTATTCGACGTATCAATCAGTGTTCAACGAGTACCAAGATGATATTTTGTTCCACAAAGGCGTATATGACGTTAATTCGTTAAAGGGAAATGAACATACAATCATTGTAATTGACGATCTCATGTTGGAGATGGATAAAACGTTTGCCGAGACATTTACAGTATTCTCCCACCATCTTACATAAGCGTGTTCTTCATCAATCAGAATCTATTTTTCAAAAATAGATACATGCGCGATGTGTCGTTAAATACGCAATATCTAGTCTTATTCGCGCAACGTAGAGATGTATCACAAATTGGGGTATTAGCCATCAAATGTTCCCGAATCAGCGTAAGGAGTTTTTGGAAGTTTATAAAGAAGCTACAGCACGCGTTACGGATATTTGCTTTGCGACCTTCATCCGCGAAACACGTTTAGAGTGCTTCTACGAAAGAATATATTTCCAAACGAGCCTGAAGCGGTGTATATTCCACAATGACAAAGAGACTAAAGAAATACCGTGAATTAATAAAAATCTATCATCGAATGCCCCGGGCAATGCAGCAGATGTTTATTAAAAATATCGACGCCGACTTTTTAAAATGCATCTGTGAAATCTGTCTTAACGTTATAATTGCAATGTATCAATGAAACCCATCAGAAGGCTCGCCTACGCCGCTACAAGAACATAATACGTGCACTCGTTCGTAAAGTCAAACTGTAGCGAAGAAAAAACGAATTATTGTACAAACAGGAGGGTCATTTCTCCCCATCTTATTTTCAGTTTTGGGTCCTTTACTGACTAGATTAATATAATGAAGAAAGTGGTAGTGATTCTCCACGAGGTGTACGCTTCACTGCAAAGGAATCCAGGCACGGATCTAGATCCCCGTAAAAGCAGACTTAAAAGAATGGAAAGCGAATTGCTGGCCCTATTAAACAGTGAAAAAACACCTGATGAGAAAAGAATCTTATACCAAGAAGCTCTGCAGAAATTTCTTCACGAGTACGAAAATTATAAGAGCCCTACAGAGATTCCACTGGTTATTAGGCACAGCACGGGGGACGATGGACATGGCGACATAGGATCTGTGCCCGACGATACAGCTGACCAACCAAAAATATTAGCCACACAACATATCGAACATGTATTAAAAAGCACCCTCCCACATACATTGATGAGTAAAGGCTTAAGTCTTTATAATCTATTGAATGTGGATCCAGCCATACAATGGACCGATACAGGCGAGCTCATTGCGGAAGGATCAAAGGTACAGGGATCGAATATCGTAGACATTGTCCATGATCTAGTGAGAAAGTGGGATAAGCCATCACCATCAGGATGGAAGCATATTAAAGCAAGACTACAACAAATAAATGTCCCTAAAACGTTGATAGGAAATCTGAACAGGTTAAAAGACTTGGAACATGCAACGCATGTGACACAGTTGAAGGAGCCGTCACCCCCGGCGGTAACACCTTTGAAGAGGAGCAAGAAGAGGTTAAACCAACCCTACCCACGTGCCTCTAAAATACGCAAATGGCTAACGTATTAACTAAACGCTATTATGACATTTCTAACCCATCCTCTTACGGCGGCGTAGATAGACTGTACAGAAGTGTTTACGGAGGAGGAAAAAAGATGTTGAAAGATTTTTGAGGGAGCAGGACGCTTATACGCTTCATAAGCCTGTGAGAAAAAGGTTTAAAACAGCCAAGACAACGGCTTCCTCGATTGATTCTATTTGGCAAGCAGATTTAACAGACATGCAAAGATATTCTGTGTATAACGATGGTTACCGCTACATTCTATTCATAATAGACGTATTCTCTAGATATCTGTGGCTAGTTCCTCTGAAAATAAATCACCTGAAACAGTAGCTAAAGCCACCAAAACGCTAATGTTAAAAGAAAACAGGGTTCCTGGCTATTTTTGTACGGATATGAGGAAGGAATTTATAGGCCGTGCTTTTCAGAACATGTTGACAGAGTTTAATATCAACTATTACACAACCAATTCTATACATAAGGCTTCTTTAGCTGAAAGAGTTCAGCGCACCATAAAGGAACGCATGCACCGTTATTTTACACATAAAAACACATACAGATTTCTAGACATTCTGGAATCATTGGCATCATCCTACAACCGCTCACACCATCGCACGATTGGGACAACACCTAACGAAGTTTTAGAAAGAGGTACGCTCCCGAGAAGAGATGGATCACCACCACCACCACACTCTGCGCGCTTCAAAAGCAATGATTATGTAAGGCTGTCGCGTTCGGGGAACAAATTCGCAAAGGGTTTTGAGCAAGGATGGACACGCGAGATTTTTAAAGTTAGGGCTATGAGACCTAAAGGTGAGATAATGATGTATTACATTGAAGATTTGAATGGGGAAGAAATTTCAGGAGGCTTTTACCGCGAGGAATTGCAGAAAGTTGCGTTTAATTTAGGAAAAAATGTGTTTAAAATTGAGAAAATTTTAGGAAGCAAAGGTTCAGAAAAGAGAAAAATGTACCTGGTGAAATGGCTAGGGTACCCAGAAAGCTTCAACACCTATATAAAAGCTGATGCAATAATGAAGCTTAAATAGTATGCAACATGGCTCCTAACCATTTCTACGTCACACTCCCGTCCTCCTCGTCCATGTCTGTACACCCTAACAACACACTAGCCAACTTTGTAACAGAGCTCCACAAGCACATTGAATTGGGTCGTGATTCGTATGAGGTGGGGATATGGGAAATTCAGCTGGACACCATCTTTTTAAATATTGAACATAAAGAAACCGTTTTTACGATTCTTAGAGACATTGACGCGTGTGAAAAAGCTGCGGTAGCTATGGATGAAACTATGCGTATCGCTCGGACTAAGGTTGCACGGTATTACAGTACAGAAGTAAGACTAGGACCGGGTCAATATGGTTCGGCCGAGGATGTTGTGAGAGGCTTAAACGTAAGTTTAAGAAACTCAAACCTTACGAATGATTTAGTATACGAAATCGTAAACAACCCTGCACATTAGGGTGGATCGATTTTACATTTTTTTCGATTTCCATATTCTAATAAAGACTAAAACTTGCGCATGCTTGAGAAAATAGCCTCTGCAAAATCTTAGCTTAATAGGTAATCATCTTCTGCCCCCGGCAGAGCGATAGAAAGCCTTTCACCGTCTATCGAGGGGTGAGATACCAGCACGGTAGTGGACTTGGATCCATTTTTTCATCCATACTACGTACGGCTGTTCCTTTGCTGAAGAGGGGGCCAGATACCTTGGAAGGAAAGCGCTACAATCAGGTTAACACTGCAGAAGACATATTGGCCGGGGCTAAACCTAAAGAAGCTCTAAAAAAACATTTAAAGCGTACACGGGACGAAATCATCAAAGATGCAAAGAGAAAAATGCGTGGTGGCGGGAAGAAGAAGAGGGCTCCCCGGAAGAAGAAGGGGTCACGTGGTATTAAACGTAAAAGGCTATCAAAAAAGAAGTGCTGTAAGCGAATGAAACCTATGGTTGACCACTTTTTTGACTGATATAAGCTAAGGACATTGATCTCATGAATCATAGTTTGTTTACCACTTGTCGAGAGAGGAGTCACTATTTCGCCATGGCACGCTTCATCCACCCATGTAGTTCACAATGCTGTAAATCGGAGCTGTCCCTTTTTGAGCTGCCTCCAACCCAAGTTTCTATTGAGCACAGTGACTTTATTACAATTAACCCTTTAAACACAATTAGTTCCCCGAGTGCACCTATAGAATTCGTGATACCCAGCTCAGGCCCTTACTTTTTTGATCCAAGCTGTGTGCACATGTACGCTAAGCTACGTATAGCCCATTCTGATGGAACGGTCTGCGATGACAAATATGCTGTATACCCTGAAACAAACTTTCTGCACTCCATATTCAACCAGTGTGACGTATATTTAAATCAGACCAACATATCGGCAGGCACGGGGTACTATCATCTACGAGCCTATCTGGAAAATGTCCTCAACTTTTCCAAAGAAGCGAAGGCTACCTTTTTAAGTGCCGAGGGATATTATCAAACTAAAGATGAAAATAGTATAAAGGACAAATTTAAAAATTCTAAAAAGAAAATATACGAGTGTTTTGGACGGTTGCACACAGATTTCACTTTCCAGGAGAAGTTGCTTGTCAACGGGGTGGATATGAAAATAAAGCTCACCCGCACGAGTCCTGAGATCTGCTTAAATCTGGATGCTGATCAAGAGAGGGTGCAAAGCCCGTTGTGGTTCACATTATGGACACATACCTCCGCGTACGGCAGTGAAATTAAGTTCACCAAAACAACTAGAAATTGAGAAAAATTTACTAAACGCTACAGTGAAATATCCTATTAACAGAGTGCAAATCAAACTATATACGGTTCCTGCAGGGTTGGCATCGAAGCAGATAGAAAACATTGCCCTGGGAAATCTTCCTAAAAGGATATTAATCGGCATGCAGGACCATGCTTCGGTGAATGGAAAATATAAAAAGAGTGCCTTTAAATTCGAGAATTTCGGACTTAAAAATATAACTCTATACGTTAATGGCACTGCTTTGGGTGGAACAATGGGTACGGACTATTCATCAGACGCTGTGTTACCTCTTTGTGCCAGAGCCTATAGTAATCTGACCCATATTGCAGGTGATTGTGATGAGCTTGGTAATGGGGTAACGCAGGAAGAATTCATTGATCAATTTAACCTTTATCCGTTTGACATTACACCTGACTTATCTGCTAGCGTAAATACCCATTTAACCCCACAGCAGAGCGGAAACATCTCAGTGCGGCTGGAATTCGCCAAGCCTATAGACGCTCCTATTAGTGTACTAGTATATCTCGAATCGCAAGCCCTAATAGAAGTAGATAGATTTAGGAGCGTTATCACTGACTTTTAAAATGGATGCTAATACACTTCAGAAAGTAATGGAACGAGTCACACGTTCCAAATTTATCGGCGTGTTTGCGAAGAATGAAACATTGAGTTTGCCAAGTACGCGAGAATGCGGTAGTCTTATTGTGAACACAGATGTCATCGGTAATGAAGGGATTCACTGGATCGCTGTCTATTTTAAAAATAGACAGCGCCTGTACTATTTTGATTCACTCGGTACTCAACCCTGGAGTGACCCTATTATTGTAAAATTTCTCGCTCAGTTACATATTCCCGAAGTTGTATGGAACCCATTTCGTATACAAGGATATTTTAGTAATGTTTGCGGAATGTACTGCGTCTCATTTCTCACGCATATGTCATGTGATAAAGAATTTATAAATTTTTTAAATTTATTTGACCCGTGTCACACTCGCCGAAACGATGAAATGGTATGCAGACAGATAAAAATCCGTTTTCCAATTGTACGTACTCGTTGTATAGTATAATGTTTTTGTTCGTATATTTGTAACGGTATATTCTGTAGTTGGTTATTGTACTGATTTCTTTCATTTAATAAATTTATGAAAATATATTGTGTCTTCTTACCCTAAAAAGATCGAAAAACACTTACATTATTTCGGTGTGACATTGCTGACTGATCAGTATATCCTCCGTATTCATGACACGAGATTCTTCAAAAGATTGTATAACACGTGTCAAATCCTCATCGGACCTTAAAGGAATAATGTTCATTCTTTTAAAACATATACAGAGTATACAGAGATCCCCATTATGTGAAGATATCTTTGGTTCATTTAAGAGGAATAACATTGATTACCATAAAAAATTTCGATTTTAGCATAATGGGTATAAGAGGTAAAACCAAATAACATTGATTGCCATAAAAAAATTTCGATTTTTGGCTAGTATCTAAATGAAGTATTTGACGAGATACTACAACTCTCCATATATATAAATCGAATTATAGTCACTTACATTTCTATGGTAGTCCCTTGCGTCGGATTGTAAGGAGCGTCACTGCAAATATCTTCAACGGTTTGCGTTGGAAATAATTCATCACGGTCAATCGCGTTAAAAAGACTAATTGCCGTTAATGCTGCAGTGTCACTTTCTTCATACAAATCCGGGGAGACGTACAGGTCCATGGTGGAGGGAATGATTATTCACTGAAGCGAAAATAGCTACTGTTACTCCCAACTGAAAAATATCCCCTTTTATATGCACAATCGCCAAGCTCCGCCCCAAAAGACCAGATGTTCGTAGTGATTGGCTGCCAGTGTAGCTGGGTGGAGCTATGACGTGTACCAATCCGCTATAACGGGTCCGGACGAGTAATGGCATCTTTATATTTTCTCCAATAGATTTAATGCTCGTATTACTCCTTGCTGTCTTTACCATGTCAATATTTTTCCCCCACTATTCCCGGATCATTAGTCACTAATGTAATCGAGAGGACTTTATAATAAAGAAATATATCCTAATTATATTTTTAAAAGAGCATTCGGTTTCCACGTTAAACTGTGGGTCTAAGGCGGAGTGAAAACCTTTCCAATTCGGCGAGAAATTACACTAGGGAACAACATTTCTTGAAAATTATTTGGTGTTTCTTATAGAACTTTTGATACTGATTCCAAATATGGTTTCAGAATTTTTCTATCACCCATAGTTTTCGAGAAAATAATATTTCCATTTACTCAGAGTTTCCCGCAGATCTTATAGACAATGCAGGTCCTGTATATGAGCTTTAATTATCTCGATGAAATAGTGAGCAATCGACGAGATGTATTTCTGAATCCACGTTAAACTGTGGGTCTAAGCCGGAGTGAAAACCTTTCCAATTCGGCGAGAAATTACACTAGGGACAACATTTCTTGAAAATTATTTGGTGTTTCTTATAGAACTTTTGATACTGATTCCAAATATGGTTTCAGAATTTTTCTATCACCCATAGTTTTCGAGAAAATAATATTTCCATTTACTCAGAGTTTCCCGCAGATCTTATAGACAATGCAGGTCCTGTATATGAGCTTTAATTATCTCGATGAAATAGTGAGCAATCGAGGTCTAGTATGAATTGTGCTAAATTTTCACTTCTAACACTAAATATTAAAAATCAAAGATTTAAGCAGTTAAGATGTAGTTATAATATGACACCATACAAATTACGCGTAAATATAAAATATTTTCATTGTAGAAATAATAATAATAATGATAATAATAAGAATTGTTGTGAAAGGTGGTTTTTGTTCAAGTAGACGAAGAAAGGTTGACTCTCGGTCAGAAAAAGGTCTCTAGGGGGACGATTCGAAATGACCTAGTTTCTGCCTTTCCTCGTGTGCGTGTGTGTGTGTGTGTGTGTGTGTGTGTGCACGAGTTGTTTATTCGTTTATTATATATATATATATATATATATATATATATATATATATATATATATATATCCACATCAAGAGCGGTCTGGAAGGAAGATCTCTCAACAAGCAGGTGTTCTTCGAAAATATAAAGATATCATTAGTCGCCCGACCCCGTTATAGCGGATTGTGTTTTGGCTAATTTCAACTTTAAATGAATCTTCCAATTGATTAACTATATAAACATATTGTGGTATTTTATATGGATGAATCTTCCAATTGATTAACTATATAAATATATATTGTGGTATTTTATATGGTTTGTGCACACGAGTGATTCATTAGTTTATTATATATACAAGTACAGATGGGTGGGGGAATTTGGGGGAATGAAGGTCGTGTGTTTTGAACTGTTTCGCATATATTCGTAAAGTTTCTTTTCGTTTCGTTATTCGTGACTTAAATATTTATAATAAAAATTAAGTGTGTAAAAATTATTTATTTAATAAATAGAATTTAATTGGATTCATCTACCGTCATATATTGTGGTATTTTATATGGTTTGTGCACACGAGTGGTTCATTAGTTTATTATATATACAAGTACAATTTAATAAATATTGCTATCTGGAATACATGGCGCTATCTGGCAACATGGCTGATTAGAGGTTTATAAAAGACCGAGAAGCTGATGACGGAATCATTCAAGCTCGGCTCCCAGCCGAGCAAGGACCTCTGGTCCTTCTCTTTCTGGCCCTTTGGGAAAACCCCTTAGAGGCCTCTTAGGTTAGGTAAACGAAAATAGCTTGGGGGAGAACTCCGCCTCCAAGTTGCATGCCTTGCAATCAAAGGCACCTACTCTCTCTCTCTCTCTCTCTCTCTCTCTCTCTCTCTCTCTCTCTCTCTCTCTCTCAGGTGTACCCCTCCCCCCCCCTTGGCTCAGCCAACTGACTGATTCAGCCAACTGGCTGATTAGGAGCCTATAAAACAACGCCTACTCGGCTGAAGTCTTAATATGCACTTGGCTCCTGCCAGGTGAACACCTCTCCTCCTTTCTCTCCTTTCTGGCCCTTTGGGGGAATAGCTTGGGGGAGAACTCAGCCTCCAAGTTGCATGCCCCTTGCAACCCCGGTTGGCAACAAAGGCCAGTACTCTTTTTTTTTTTTCCTTTTTTTTCCTTTTTTTCGCAACACCCCCCACCCCCCTTTGCAACATTACGTAATCACTTGCAACATTCCTGCACTCTAACCTTTTGCGGCTATACTACTTATAACCCCCACAAAAAAACCTTCTCAATGAACTCTCACATCGACGCAATATAACCCAGCAACGAAGAATAAATTTACTCACTCACTGTTTGATTTTAAATTAAAATTACTCAAGAAAGTCTGATTAGTTTTCTCAGAAACGTTCAAAGACGGGAAATTGGCAGTAATGTATATCTGCAGCAGAGAGGAGGCTTTAATGATATAATCAGATGAGGCCGGAGAATGATTTAAAGGAGCTTACTGGAGGAATGGTTAGATGCCATTCGACAGTGGATATCAGCTAATACGTATCGAAAGGGTGTGACTTACGAATTTGGAATTATTAATGGTTGATACAATACGGGGGGGGACTGTTTTCCTTGGTATCCAAAAGTGTAGGTGTTGATTCAATAATTAAAACAAATATTGTTGGATTAAATTTAAATTTAAATTTAAATTCAAGCGAATATATTTTAATATTAATATTTTTAATATTTAATATTAATATTTTAATGTTTTTGCACAATGCATAAAGGCCTCGGGATGTTAGGAATAGTGTAGGATTAACTAGAATTGTAGGATTAAATTTAGCCTTATAATAAATTTTATATGTATTTTTATGTAACGTACAGTAAAATGCAATTGCCTTTCACACTTTATCTCTCGCTCCCCCCCAAAAAAACGTTTCTAGTGTTTCGAGCTGCTTCTTCCGTAGGATGTCAGTGATTATATATATATATATAACGCTGTATTTTTTGATGGGTAAGGTCAACTGCATTATACTGTATATTAGACTGAAAAAATATAACAACAAAAATGAGGAATGATAAATCCACTTGATGCATGATAAGAAACTTGTCTCAGGCGAGTATGTTGTCGTGTGATCATTATATGATTCTATAATGCGGTTGGATGCGATCCGCATGAGCATTTACGTGATCAGGTTACAATCTTAATATGCAGTTATATGCATATATATATATATATATATTAGGGTGGTCCACTCTTATAGGGGTGGAATTTTTTTTTGTGATTTGTTTTTATTGCTGGGTTGTAACTTATGAGGATGGATGAGAAAACACCCCTGGGAAAGTTTTATTTGAATCAGTTAATTTGTAGGGGTAGCACATGACACTTGACGTTTTGGTATAATCTGAAAATCACAGCAAAGTTAATCTTGGTGACAGTACATGACTATTAGGGTAACTAACAATTCCCTCTGCACCTCATTTGATCTTTGTTTTCTCGCCCAGTTGCCAGGCTGACTTCAGTGGTTGAGGAAACTGCTTCCTGTAGTTAGCAACAACTTGCAGGAGATACTGCAGTTGTTCCTCATTCCTGGTGTGGCAGCCGTTGTATTCATTAATGAGAGCAACCCCCCTCTCTGCATGATCGTTCACGACAGAGAGGTTTGCCACTGATTTCTTCGCTATTTGGTAATCAGGATCACTGTCCCAATCCCGCACCTCCTTCCTCAGGTATCCCACACCTGACCCCAGAGACAACAGCAGTCTTTTTGAGTTTGCTGTTGTTAGTGACTCGATTGAAGCCCCCTCAGCAACACCTTTCCTTCTCTTCTGGCAATCAGGCTTTCCTTCAACTTCCTCCATCGCCTTCACCATTGCTGTTTTAGTCTCTTCAGACACCTCAGGATCGAAAATCGCGAGGCCCACCATCTCCTCCGAAAGATACCAAAGATGACCACTGAGGTTTTTTAATGCCATTTCCGAAATTTTGGGGTCATGGTATTCCTGAAGACTCTGCAGAAGACTGAGGTCGCTGCGAGGCGCAGCAGCAGCTATTGGCGCTGTCATCCATGCCTGCAGGTAGATGGAAACAGCGAAGACACTGACATCCTTAAGACACTTTTGCTCTCGTGGAGTGAGGGCTGGGATTTGTCCCCTGAACAGCCACATCTTCAATGAATAGATCACCTTAGATAACCATCTGGCTTGGTGCATGGGGCCAGGTCGCTTGAAGGTGTAGTTGTCAATGCTCCTCCCAAGAAAATGATGGACAGATCGAGGAATTCCTGATAGTCATCTCGAAAGGATTTTGAGGAGTGTTTTTCCTCAGCAAAGCGGAGAATCCAATCTCTAATGGGGGCCAAGAGTCGATGCACCTCTTCATCATCCCATCCGGTGCCGTATGTTCCTGTGTCGATGAAGGTCCATTTGCTCTGAAACCTGCTGAACAATGGAACATCAGGTCCACTCGTTGGGCCATAGCAAGCAGTGAAAACTCCACCGATCATCACTTCCATGATGTGATGACGGCAGGCAAAATGGAGAAGGTCTTTCTTCAACTTCTGCTCCAACAACACACCCGCTCCATTCAAACGACCAGCATTGGAGGCAGTGGTGTCGAAACACATCCCCACGACAGATTCTTCGAGGCCCCAATCAGTCAATAATTCAAAAACTGCGCTGGCTTGGTGTTCTC
The DNA here is from genome assembly GCA_023014485.1 of Bathynomus jamesi. Classification (NCBI taxonomy): domain Eukaryota; kingdom Metazoa; phylum Arthropoda; class Malacostraca; order Isopoda; family Cirolanidae; genus Bathynomus; species Bathynomus jamesi. Next base: position 364,510 of record JAJOZX010004483.1, read on the forward strand.
CTGATCCAGTTGGTATTTTGGGGACTTCAAGGAGCTGAGATTGACCCGAAAAGGAGGAAATGAGCACAGGCAGCCGATCCACATGCGCATGATCTCTGGTGTTGAGGAGGTCTGGAATAAGTTTTCCATCCCAGTGGATGATTGCAGGACCGGACTGAAAGGAAGCTTTTAGGCTACTGCAGATCATGATCCGATGTCGTTCTCTCTGCCGTTTGATGGAGGTCCGGGTGATGTTAAAATTCATTGGGCTGTGGCCAAGGCTCAATGCAGTCTCTGCTATTATGTAGGTTGCCATCCTGTCCGTAGTGTTGTGTCCGATCTAGGGCAGCAGCTAGATTTGATGTTATCACATTCTTGACTCTTTTCACCTGTTTTGGAGGTCGCTTTCCACCTTTTGCCCATTCATCTTCGGTGGAGGATGACTCGTCAGTGACTGAGGATTCTGTTGAGGACACCAATACTGCTGTACCCGACGTTGATGCACCTTCATTGACTGCCTGCAATAAATCGAAGAAAATGGACAATTAGTGTTAACGAACAACCTAATCATTGCAATCAAATGAAAGTAGGAATTTGAAGAACAATCTCACCTTTCTCTTTCGCATCTCCTCCTCCATCTTCCTGTGGGCAGCTTGTTTTTCTTTTTCTGCTGTTTTTCTGTCTACTCCCACCATGCATCCCCGTCTTCCAGGCTCTCGCTGGGCCAGCAAGAAGGCCTTGTCTTCTGGGTTTTTGATTAGAGACAAGGCATCAGCATGTGCCATATCAAATAGGTTCCGAAGTGTCTCCTTGAATCCCTCTTCGTTGTACACCTAAATATAAATAATAAATATATATAATATATATATGATAAATGTATTGACTATTGTACAGTATAATATGTCATACTCTCGAGAAACTATTTTATTTATCATTGATCATCCAACTCACCTGCTTCTGGCTCCTCCTCGTTCGTCCTTTTTTTATTTTGATCCAATCTTGGTGAAGGTCCAAGATCTTTTGGATTCCTTTGTATTTTTTCCCTTGTCGGGATTCGAGCTTTGTTCCAAAATATTTCAAGTTGACCCCACACTACTTGAGCACTTTCCTTCAACTCCTTCTTGAGATTAGTGTGGTGATGAAGGAAGCATGACAATACTTCTCCACGTGATGGTAATTTGCTTCCAAGAAGCTTGTCCTTCACTTTATCTCCTTCAAGGAGATAAAAGCAAGAGCTTCGAACTTGAGTCATCATATATCCAACCACTAAACACAACCAATGAACACTACACCAATAATCTGTCAAGGAAAAGATGTATTACTGGAACTGAACATAATATACAAGTAAATCTACTAGGTATGCAAAAGTGCAAAAATGAAGTACTGTGTGCCACCCCTAAAAAGTGATTGATTTGGGAAACAATTGGCCAGGGTGTTTTGTCATTCATCCTCACAAGTTACCACCCGGCAATAACAAAAAATCAAAACTTCAATTTTATGGACCACCCTAATATATATATATATATATATATATATATATATATATATATATGAACTGGCGGCCGAATGCTGCGACTTACAATTATAACTCAGGACTAATTAATTAATCTGTCCGCAAAGAATTTCAGTCAAAGTTTGGAACTTAGAAATTAGGCGATAATTTTTCTGTCGAAATGCATTTTCGAGAAAAGGTTTTATTCATTGGTATTTTTGACTTGGCGGAAATTTAAGATTTTTAAAAATGAAATTCTTTTAGAGTATTTCAAATATAAGGTCAAATTAGATTAGGAGAAACTGGAATATTTAATAGGATTTGAAAACTTTATTAGAATACATCACAAATTCTTTTTTTTATTATTCAGTGGACTTCGAAGAATTGAAAAACTTATATTTTTTTTAATTCTTTATTATTATTATTATTATTATTATTATTATTATTATTATTATTATTACAAGAATGCGCAAACTTAATTGCGCCCAAGCACTCAAGAGATAAAACTTCCCCAAACTACAGACCCATCTATGTATTTCCAACCGTCAGTAATGAATACGAGAGAATAATTGTAATCATAATAATAAAATTTATATCTAAACACAAAATAATAAATAAGCAACAATTTAGCTTTCTACAAAAACACACCACCAACGACGCAATAATTGCTATATGAGAAGAACTTTATAACAATTTGAACGACACTAAACATCATTTACTATCCTCCTTTGTCAGCTTTTGACACAGCACCTCATAACATATTGTTCTTTTAAATAGGACAGTTGGAAATGTTATAATGAAGGGAAAAATTTTATATAATATCCACACAATGCGTTCAATTATCTCGTAAAGAAAAGATAATATGAAATTCTAATCCACGAAAGGTAATCTGCACGATGCGCTTTTTTATTTTTTAATTTTTTTTATTAATAGGAAAAGGAAGTAATCTTTTCGCTGGCATAATTTTTCGTGGTCATCATCATTTTTTATTTCTTTGTGATCATTTTCACCGTCTTCATCTGCCTTCTGGTCCACTCAGTTCTTTGTTTTAGTTGGATTCATATACTATGGTCATGTCAAGTTATCAGTTTTAAAGTATCTCCATATAGGGCTATGTGAATTTTAAACATGCCTCAATCCTTTATTGCTTGCAAAACAAATAATAACACTATTACATTAATTTACTGCACTGCATTAACTGAGTTTTAAATACTGTATTTTTAAAAACTTAGTTTCTAACTTTCTGGGGTCTGCCTAAAGCTTTTCATTCAAGAAATTATTGAATAATTATTAGATAATCATTGGATAATTATGGTGCGAAGCTTTAGAATCGATAAATCTTATTCAAACAATATCAACAATACGTCAGACTGAATGAATGTGAATCAGACTTTCAGTCGCACATCGGATAGCAACGGGTTCAATAGTGGATCTCTCTCTCTCTCTCTCTCTCTCCTTCTCTCTCTCTCTCTCTCTGGCTGAGGAATAGGCGGCAGAGGTGGTAATTAAAGGGGCTAGTTCGGGTTGGGCCTCGGTCACTAGTGGGGTTCCTCAGGGTTCCGTTTTTGGGCCGCTGTTGTTTATCATTTACATAAATGATATCGACGGTGGCATCGTCAGTCGGATCGCCAAATTCGCTGATGACACCAAGCTTGGGGCCAATGTTGGGACGCCCGAAGCGATCGAGGAACTGCGTGCGGACCTAGGTAGGATAGGAGAGTGGTCCGAAAAATGCAAATGCCGTTTAACTTGGGTAAATGCAAAGTGATGCACATTGGCTACGCCAATCCCAAGTCGGACTACTCGATGTTGGGTAGTAATATCGAGGTGACTGATTTAGAAAAGGACTTGGGTGTGCTAATTAGCAGCGATCTTAAGTTTTACGAAACAGTGTGTAGAGGTGGAAAAGAAAGCCCAGAAACTATTGGGATTATATCAGGAGGCAATTTCAGTTTCGGAACAAGGAGATTGTGCTCTCACTGTACAATTCCCTTGTTCGGCCGCACCTGGAGTATGCTGTGCAGTTCTGGTCGCCCACCCTCAGGAAAGATATTGAGAGGCTGGAGCAAGTCTAGGCGAGGCCAAAAATTTAATCCCTTCCGTTAGGCATATGGGCTACAATCGACGGTTACGCGCCCTGAACTTGTTTTCGCTTGAAACTCGCAGGCCTGCGCGGTCAACTGATCGAGTTTTCAAGCTCTTACGCGGGTTCAACGATGTCGATTTTAGAAGTATGTTTAGTTTAAATGATAACCCAACTCGCAACAATGGTTGGAAGTTGGATTTGAAACGGTTTAGGACTAGTGTGTGTGGGAATTACTTTACATATAAGATCTGTGACACATGGAACAGGTTACCTTCGGAAGTTGTGAACAGTTCCTCTGTGGATCAGTTCAAGAAAAGGGTAGACGAAATCTTGCACACTATTTGAGTGTATAAAGACATTTAGGACCTCAGTCTGCGGAAATTTCTTTTCCTATAAAATAGTTAATATCTGGAACCAACTTCCCTCAGAGGTTGTTTCCAGTCAAAGTGTAAATGTGTTTAAAAATAGGCTAGACAAAGTACTGAATACTCTCATAGTTTAAGACTAAAACATAAGAAAACTCTGCAGGAGATCGCTTGCACGGTGTCTCTGTGAGCAAGCTAAATATAGAGCTATTTATATATTCTCCACTTTCCTGTAAAATTTCCTTGGCTACTTTCCAGGGTCAAGGTATTTTCTTCAACCTTTTTCCGTACCTGCCTCTGGCAGGGAGGGAGCGGAGGGTGGGGAGAGAGCCTTCTACTTTTCTATCCAGTTTTCTACTACTGCTAGGATAGTTGAAAGAAAAATAAACTTTTACAAAATTTTCCCTGACACCCGTTGCCATTGGTACCTCCTCGGTATGGGCCGCATGGCCTTTTGAGGTACTTCTTTTCCTTGTAACTCCTTGTAACTCTCTCTCTCTCTCTCTCTCTCTCTCTATATATATATATATATATATATATATATATTATATTATATATATATATATAGGGCGTCCCAAAAAATGTATACACACTTTAACAGCTGATAGCTCAATTGATGTTTCTTTCTTTCCAAGTTAAACCCATTAGAATTAATAATGGCAGTCAGACTAAGCTTTGAACAAAGGAAATTCATTCTAAAATGCTACTGGAAGTGTGAAAACTCAGTTGAAGTGCAAAGACAGTTTAGGAGGGGTTTCAAACAGATCCACCAACGCGACTTACCATCACTCGAATTAGAGATAAGTTTGAAGCCGATGGAAACTGTTCAGAATGTCCACAAGAAGCGTTCCGGAAGACCACGGACATCGACAAGCCCACAAAGCAAGAAAGAGTACTGGAAACGTATCACCAAAGTCCAAGAAAATCTGTGCGGCAAGCGAGTCGTGAGGTAGGAATTTCAGAATCGTCTGTCCAACGCATTTTGAAGCGCTGTCAATGGAAAAGTTACATTCCAAGATTAGTCCATGCTATTAATGAAGATGATCCGGACCGAAGAGTGGAGTATTGCGAGTGGTACTTGGCACGATGTGGATGTGGATTGGACAAAGGGGTTTCGTAGAATACCCTCCGCGTTCACCAGACCTCACACCACTAGACTTTTTTTGTGGGGATACTTAAAAGACAAAGTCTACGCTATAAAACCTGCAACAGTCGCTGAATTGAGAGCAGCCATTGAACGAGAATGCACACAAATACCAAACGAAATGTTTCGTGATGTTTGCGATTCCATTGCTTCGCGTTATCAGCAGTGCCTGGACCAGAACGGACGTCAGTTTGAAAACAGGCGTTGACAAAACAATTAAATAATGTCTGTAGATTCTATTACATTTTGAAAATGAAATGTATTTTAATAAACACTGCCTTTATAAGTATTAAAGTGTGTATACATTTTTTTGGGACGCCCTGTGTATATATATATAATTATATATATATATATATATATATATATATATATATATATATATATACAGTATATCGGGTGGCCCCCCCAAAAAAGCGCCTTGAGATTTGAACATCAATAACTTCAAAAATATAGTTTACACTTCCAAAATTTATGCAACTTTTACCTCAATCTACATAAAATACTTTTTCCACAGCTGAGGGAACAATGAGGTATGATGAAAAAAACGAATATCATAAACTGAAAAATTTTTATTATTCACATCTTATCAACAAATATGATCAATATGTCCACCTTCCTGTTTGCAAACTAATTTTAACCTTTTCTTCCACGACATGATACATTTTCTGATTTCTGCTAATGTTATTTTGTCCCAACATTCGAGTATTTTTTCCTTTAATTGCATTTCTGTAAACTTTTCTGTTTGGCCTTCATAAATCTTCTCTGCTAGAGTGTTCCATATGCAATAATCCATTGGATTGCAATCAGGTGATTGCGGGGGGCCAGTCGTTTTTTCCAATGAAGTTGACTACATTTTGTTGTAGATAATCCTGTGTGAACTTGCTAGTATGAGCTACAGCACCATCTTCTTGGAGTATGAAATCGTTTCCATAATACAGACGCCGACAATCAGGCAAAAGAGATTTACATAGGTTTCTGAATTAAATTTTTATTTTCTGAAATGAAATGAATTTTCGTCTTTCCATTCCACGATACACCTGCTAATACCATGATTTTTTTGAAAAACCGACTTGTCTAGTGGTAAAGTCTCGATGGAGGAATGTCTTTCTTACGCCGACCATAAACAACATCGTTCCGGGAGTTTCGAGCAATCTCGATGGTGAAATCTTTTTTACCTGTAAAAACCATTTTTTTAACATCATTGGACGAAAATCTATGAAGCAATTTTCAATAACGAATTTTTCTTTTAGCTCTTACATTGCTGTCACGTCTTGAAACACGGATCTTTTTAAATGCTTTCAGTCCTACCGTTCTCTGCATTCTTTGTATCGAATTTCGACTGATACCTAAATTTCTTGCAATTTTCCTCTGAGAGCAGTGTGACCCAGGTCGATCCTCTTGAGATAGGCTCATCATTTCGAGCATTGCTATATTGTCTTGAGTGTAAACTGTTTTAGGCCGACCACTTCCACGCTTCCGTGCCGTCGAACCAGTTGCTTTAAGTTTTTTAATTATTCCATTCACAGACGTAACATTACAAGTTATTCCTGGAAATCCCCTCAAAATTCTTGCCCCAGTCTATCTTTGTTCCAAGAAACACTTTTCAATCACCGCTTTTTCACCGTTAGTTAGAACCATAATTTGAAGGGTAAGTTTAAAAAACAGTATTTAAGAGACAGGACAGAACCCTGTGAAACACCACTGTTAATAGCTTTAGGAGAAGAACAGCAACCATCTATAACCGCAGCTATAGATTTCCACAAAGGAAATTAGAGATGAAGGCACAGATAAAAGAATAGAAACCGAAGGAGGGCAGTTTGGAAATTAAAGATTTGTGCCAGACTCTATCAAAAGCTTTTGATGTGTCAAGCGCAATAGCAAAAGTTTCACCGAAATTCCGAAAGGAGGATGACCAAGAGTCAGAGAGATATGCAAGAAGATTGCCAATAGAGCGTCTCTTGCAGAATCCATACTGACGATCTGAAAGAAGATTATGAGAAGAAAGGTGTTTAAGAATCTTCCTATTAACGCTTTATCGTGCAGTGTTACTTTACTGATTTTGTTCTGGCTAACACCAGACGATTTTATTCAGTCTCGAAAGACCACTGTGCAGTAAAGGATTAACCAAACGTCTCTTAACCATTTACTGCAGAGAGGTCTTTCCGAGACTGAATAAAATCGTTTGGAGTTAGCCAGAATAAAATCAATAAAGTAACACTGCGCGATAAAGGGTTAATTAAGTATAGATTTAAAAACTTTAGAAAGGCAAGAAATCAAAGCAAATGGACGATAGTTGGAGGGTTGAGAGGGGTCGTCCTCATTTGGAATAGGCTGATTGAAAGCGAACTTCCAACAGGAAGGAACAGTACCAAATGAGAGACAAAGACGAAAGAGTTTGGCTAGGCAGGGTATCAGAACAGAAGCACAGTTCTTAAGAACAAAAGGAGGAACACCATCGGGACCATACGCCTTCCTAAAGTTGAGCCCAGATAGGGCAGAAAAAAGCATCTTAGGAAGAGATTCTAATTTCAGACATAAAGTCAGAGGAGGGGCGTTGATGGAGGAACAGCACCGGAATCGTCCAGAGTTGAGTTGTAAGCGAAAGTTTGAGCGAAGATTTCAGCTTTATCAGGAGAACTGAGCCCTCAGAATGGAAAAGAGGAGTGAAACAAGAGGCAGTAAAGTTATTGAAGAGGTTCTTAGCTAGATGCCAGAAAGAGCGAGAAGAATTAGAATTGGATAGATTTTCACATTTTTGTCTAGTGAAGGATTTTTCGCCGAGTCGAAGAACAGATTTTGCACGATTCCCGGAAGAAATATAAGCTGAGCGAGAGTCAGGGGTTGGATGGCGACGGTACCTTCTGAACGCCTCCTCTCTGTTGCGGATAGCATTAGAACAGATAAGGTTAAACCAAGGTTTTTTTTTGCACTAGTAGAAGGAATAGAATGTGGAGTGTATGCTTCATGCCAGAGAGAATCACCTCTGTGATGCGCTAAACACACTCGGAAGGGCCCTGGCCACAGAAGCAGTAATCATTCCATGGGAAATCGCAAAAATACTGCCTGAGGGCCTCCCAATCAGGGGTGCCAAAATGCCAACGGCCTCCTCTTGGGAGGATCCAAAGGCACAATTGGAGCGATAGGACAGGAAACACATATGAGAATGTTAGTGTAATGGCAGGAAAGCCAAAGGTGGTGGTGAACATTGAAATCTCCTGAAATAAAGATTTCAGCAAAGGGAGAGCGGGAAAGAATGTATTCCACTTTGGAAGTGAGGTAGTCAAAGAATTTTGGATACTCAGTAGAATTTAGGAGAAAGGTAAACAGCGCAGATGTATTTAGTTTGAGATTGGCAGGTAAGCCGTAGCCAGAGGGTATAGAATTCAGAAGACTCGAGTTCTGGAATACGAGAACAAGTTCGGTCATTGCGTACATATATGCAACATCCACCTTTGGAGTGAAATTGAATATAGAGAAAGTAAGATGGTACAGAAAAGTGTTTGTTGTCAATCGTCCCCAGACACCTGAGTTTCGGTGAGGAAAAGAAGATGAGGTTTAGAGGAGGAGAGGTGGTGTTCAACAGACTGAAACTTTGAGAAAAGACCACGAATGTTGCAGAAGTTTATGAAATGTGAATGAGGCAGACGCCCAGAACATCCTGAATGGGCGGTAGCAGATCCAGCCCCGCTGCCCGGTTCTGCGTTCCTGGTATCGGCAGCGGGGCAGGTAGAAGTGGGGACATTTATGGTCCCCTCCCCAGGGCACTCCAATGCTCTTGAAGTTGATGCCATTTTTTTTTTAATTTTGAAAAGATTATGTAGTATGTAAGATGCAATTTAGATGCATGTATAGTGAGGAATAGGGATAGAAGTGTGTGTTTGAGAGCATGCTCGACTGCCCAGAGGGCAGATGAGACACGGAAAAAGATCAGCTAAAGAGGACAATGACAGGAGAAACGGGAGTTCTAGCACTCCCTATTCTCTGTCTGACTTCCCTCTCGGAGTACTTCCCTGATTTATTGGTGTCTACAATTTTCTCCTATGAGGATATAAATATATTTATATATTACATAAATTGAAATACCATATTTCAAAATATAACAGTATCATACCCCTGTACAGTTCGATAAACCAGCCGAGAACAAACAAGTACTATACTTTCCTAGCTATGAAATATTAATTAACCAGATGTTGCGCGAATTCTCTTACACCGTATATATATATATATATATATATATATATATATATATATATATATATGTGTGTGTGTGTGTGTGTGTGTGTGTGTGTGTGATTGTGTGTGTGTGTGTGTGTGTGTGTGTGTGTGTGATTGTGGTGTGTGTGTGTGTGTGTGTATTTTTTAAATGAATTTTAAAATTAATTTAGCTACTCTTCCGTTGTGAAAAATTCTATTACATATGTGACCAAATAACAATTTAATATACAGTAACACCAGACAGTTTAGGGTGGATCGATTTTACATTTGTTTCGATTTCCATATTCTAATAGAGACAAAACCTTGCGCATGCATGAGAAAATAGCCTCTGCAAAATCTTAGCTTAATAGGTAATCATCTTCTGCCCCCGGCAGAGCGATGAAAATCATATTTTAGTAGTCAAAAACGTATTTTTCTTATAATTTTTAAAATATTTCAATATGCATCAAAATTATTCCTAATAACTATAAAGTCGATGAAAAAGACCTCATATGATCGTTTTTCCAAGCGCGTTGTCCTACGTTAATATCTTTTGCCCCCGGCAACAACGTCAAATGTTGAAAAAATAGGTAATTTATATACATATTTTCAGATCGGCTCTTTGTCTTAAATAATGCACTTATATATTTCACATAGCATTCGTATGCTTCGTATGATTGAAATGAAACTACAAAGGCCAGTTCAGTGGATCATATGCCTATTACACGGTAATGAATTATCACTGCGACACCTCATTCAAGACTTGGACGGCAAAACAACTGGGCCAATGGGCTTTACTGGACCAGTTGGAAAACAACTGAACGACTGCGAAAAACTTCCAATTACAGAATTCGATGCCATTCCATCTCCCGACATTGACATAGATGATGCCGAGTTGAGCACTGACCAAAAATATTTGTTAGGCATCTACAGAGCAGTGTCGAGCGGTAGCTGCTCTTCAGCTCTCGCGGCTCGAAATCCAGGTAAGATGGCGCATTCCAGGTGGCTGACAACAGCAAATAGATTTCTGCGCCTCTATGTTTCAACCAGTGAACCCTCCAGCACCTTCAACGAAATTGTGCGATTCATTATGACAGTTTACGCACCAATTTGGTTTAAGATAAAGAAAAACTCCAGTTTCACTGAGGGCACAAAACATTTTTTCGAAATGATGCGTCTCTCTCAGACCATGCCTCAAAGATCTAAGACAATCGCCAACAAAGTCCTCCGTAGAAATTCTTTCTTTGCTCACCCAGAAAATATTTTGATCTCCATGCTACATGCCGATGAGCAACACATGAGAATTGGGATGGAGAAGAATATTAAAAGCACGATCAAAACAATCACCAGCGGGGGAAATTCGAGCCTTCGCCATGCCTGAGCTGCTCTACGATAGTCAAAACTATTACGAAATGATCAACTGGCAAACGGCTGAGGTGACCGAACCCCCCGTTACAAAAACAATACCTGATACCCGAATAAAAGAGTTTGCTGAGACGGGAGACCAGCCCGATGGACTGATCCCACTATTCCCTTGTCATACTCAAGCGGTCGAGAGACTCATCAAATTAGTAACCGAAGCCTCTGCCAGTGTAAGTGGAATAGAAGAGAGGGACGGATTCATCCGCTCCCGTCTTCACTCCCGAACAAAAATTCCACGATTTGATTCTAAGAAAGATTACCGTATGTAAATCGACATGCAGCCAAAGGAAGGGTGGTTGGGGCTGGATAGGGTGGAACTCGACGTACAGCCACCTCCTCGTGGTGAGTTCTGGGTTGCTAATTTTATAAAATTAGCAAGCGAGGAGCTGTACTTAGTACTTATCGTACTTATAACATCGCATTAACGTAATTATAATCCACATTTAGACTTTTCTCGGGGACAGAAGATATTACTCTAGAGTCATAAAATTTTGCGTGTGTGTTATTTCATGCCTAAGCAACGATATAAATGATATGGGAAATATATAAATGCATTATTTAAGACAAAGAGCCGATCTGAAAATATGTATATAAATTACCTTACCTATTTTTTCAACATTTGACGTTGTTGCCGGGGGCAAAAGATATTAACGTAGGACAACGCGCTTGGAAAAACGATCATATGAGGTCTTTTTCATCGACTTTATAGTTATTAGGAATAATTTTGATGCATATTGAAATATTTTAAAAATTATAAGAAAAATACGTTTTTGACTACTAAAATATGATTTTCATCGCTCTGCCGGGGGCAGAAGATGATTACCTATTAAGCTAATATTTTGCAGAGGCTATTTTCTCATGCATGCGCAAGTTTTTGTCTCTATTAGAATATGGAAATCGAAAAATATGTAAAATCGATCCACCCTAAATTTTTATGTAACATAATTTGGCAATTATTAAGTTTTGTATAATAATTTGCAGTTTTCTTTTAAAAGTTTTTAAATGATTTCAAAACTTGGACGGTTTAGGTTATTCATGTATCACAAAATAAATACAACCATAGACTGTTCCAAACCAGTCTAAGAAATGTGTAGGCGGTGTAGTAATAAAGCCGTTGCACGAAACGTATTTCGTTTACTCAATTCTTCTTTTAAAGGGGACTTGCTTTTCCCGGTTGATGGCGTTACCGTCCGTCTCAGCGTCCTCAATTGAACGAAGGACGTAAAACGGAGTAACTAACCATTAAAGCAATGGTCCTGTTATGGCTGAAAATATTAACGCGTCCATTAATGTTTATCACTGTATAAATATGGTATATCATATTTATATGATATCATATGACTAGTACGGAACTTAGCTTGGACAAGTGGCATGTTTTAATGTTCACCTGAACACGATACGACAGGAAAAATTTGTCCATAGAGGCAACAGTAAAACAAACTTACATTTTCAGTTTACAGTGATGATTAAATAACCTCATTAAAATGACGGAATGATAACTATATAAGCTGGTTCAACAGAGGTGCTAGTTTCAACCAACTTATTGAGAAAATCTTGTTGAAAAAGTTGTTATAGCATGGTTTAATAACTAGTTGATGAGGTTGTAATAATCAAAGGTAAGTGACTCGTATTTTAAAGCAGTTTGTTGAACCATCGTTTACTCTAAAGATTGGTTGAAAGCGACACCATTAAAACCATTTTAAATAGATCGAATAACCAGATTCATTTTCAATGTCGTGTAAAACACATCAAGCAACCAAGTAAACTATTCTGGGGACTTAAGGAGAAATAACTATTTCCAAAGCCTATCTTTATACAACAGAAATATCGCCGAGATCTGTCTCATGCGGGTGAACTGAGGTTTGTGATAATTCAGAAACAAATTTTTATTAATGATAATAATAATAATATTAATTTACTGTAAAAGCGAACGTTTCTTACAGAAATTTTCGTATCCAGCTAAACAAAATTTTGAAAAGCATCTTGCTACTTTTCCACCTCACACTCCTCTTCATATTTTATTTCCTTTATTTCTCCTATAGAAATCGCTATGACGTTTAAAATGTTGCTTTCTTTAACGTAGGATACATTCAAAACAAACTCTTGAGAATATACAAAATTTATTAAATTCAAATCAATTATAAATAATGTAAAATGGAGTGACTCCGAACGGGGTGCGAGTTGTGACTTCGAAGAATTTCTTAAATTCATGAAAACCTATCACTTCATTATAATTACTGGTTCAAAGATATTGAATTCCACCCAAAATTTGGCCAATTTTGTTTCTGCAACGTCGGTAATAAAGTTATGGTACTACTGTAATAAAAATTAAAACTTCGTGACAGTGTTCGAAGTCACCCTAGCTCAGTATTTCCGAACCGAGGTGCCACAGGTGTCTCCTAGGGGTGCCGCGAAATTTCATGAAAATATAAAAAATAAGTAACTGGAATATTCAAAAGTTTCTGTACATATGCAAATGTCAAATGAAATAAAACATTCGCAGTTTATTATGTCCATACAGAAACTGTATATAGTCATTCAAATAAGCGGTATCGGTGGGAGTGGGGGTGGGAACCGGATGTTCAAAAGTGAGAAGTAAAAACATTCCGAGATGCTACGAAAGAACAGATGACAGTGAGGTACTTCGAGCCAGAAAAGTTTGAGAACCTCTGCCCTAGCTGTTCGGAGTTGCTCCATTTTTGCGGAAAAAACCAGTATTGTATACAATTAAATTATTTAAAAAAAAAACACATCAAAATTACTGGGAAAATCTGACATAATCCAAGGCTATATAATGCAAATTATGTGTAATGAATGTTAAGCAATTATTGTTATGAAAGGCAGTTCTTAGAGTCCGAAATAAGGTGGTTCTTTAAATACAGTATACGTATAGTACAGACAACTCGCGAATGATCGCAGTCCAAATGGTCGCACATCCGCTTCTTCGCATTAATCCCCTCTGTATATAACCTCCCAATCATCGCATTTTCCCGCCTTTTTTGAGATTTTGGATGCTCATCGCATGTCTGGAGTATGATAACTTCTTGGCGTCTTGTGTGATGCCTGACTCACCATCTTCTGCCTTTCTTTGGGCTCCAGTTGTTAGTCATTTGTCAGCTGTTGAACGTGTAGTGCGCGAGTGTTCACTGTGCATCATTAAACAATGCTTTTCATCCTTTTCCAATCATTAATTTTGGTCTCAATACTCGTCATCTGTATTGTTGGTATGGACGATGATGTAATTCCTAAGAAAAGTGGTCATAAGACCACCGTTGCGAAAAAGAAGGATGTCGTGAACAAGAAAAGGTGCCTCCTTCTCATCTTTGCAAGCGAAGTACGGCGTGACCAGATGTACTCTTTATGAATGGAAGCGAGATACCGTTAAAGTACCAGGAATTTTGCACCTTTAAGAAACCTAAAGATTGTATGTGCAACATGGTTGTTTTGAAAAGGTTGAGCTTAAATCACTGGATGCAAGCGCAACGGCGTCATGGGTTTCCCTTGACTTATGATATTATCCCGCAGAAGGCAACAGAAATTTATGACGCCTTACCATCAGGTTTTTAACAATCCTAAACCTCATTTTGTTGCTTCTGATGGATAGATAAATCGTTTCATACGTCGCCATGGCCATCATCTGGTTCGATGCAGAGCGAAGCTGAAAGTGGTGATCAGGTGGCCGCAGACAATTTCAAGATTTCAAGACAATCCAAGATTGAAAAGCTTCTTGAAGACTATTCGCCGAAACAAGTCTTTAATGCTGATTAAACTGGACTTCTTTGGAAGTTACTGCCGAGAAAGTCCATTCTCATGAAAGAGGAGGAAACGGCGACTGGGTGGTTCAAATGCGAATTCATTCTTGCTGTCAAATTATATTTGGCAAAACAAAATTTGTCTCAGAAAGGTGTGCTGCTCCTTGACAATGCGCCTATTCATCCAAACAGCCTTGAATCGTGTAATCCTGATTTTAAAGTGATCTTTCTGCCACCTAACACTACTTCGATTATACAACCAAGCGAATTTATACAAGCAAAATGCTGAGCAGGATGATCACTTTCATTGAGAATTTGTCAGAACCCCTTTCCTCAGCCTTCACTTGTGATGAAATCGATGATCCTGCTGAAAATGAAAATCCTAGTCTGCTGCTAGGGCCATTTCAGAACCTGAAATCTTTCTGGAACTCTCATACCACTCTGAATTGTGTCTGACATTGATGCAGCAGAGAATGAAGTTAAAGAATCCATCCTCATTAACGTTTGGGGAAAGCTTTCAGGTTCTTTTCTGCCAGACAACTTTGGAGAATTCGACAACCCTGCAGAGACAGAAGTTCCTATGACTCATCTTGTCGAGATGACTGGGAACATCCTTGGCTGCGAAGAAGTTGAATCCGATGACATTCAGAAGCAGCTGGGAGAGTCAGGGAGGACCTCAGTGCTGAGGGCTCGGTATGCTCATATTAAATGATCCTCATCCAGAGACTGAGGAAGCGTTTCTGGTCAAGATTGATCCTGTTGGCACTGGCAAAGACTGTCGAAAAGATCATGACTAGCCTGATGGAAATAATCAGCATGGTCGAGAATGAAGATCATGAAACAAAGTGTTCTACTAAAACTGTGCGAACGCTGCATAATCTTTATGCAAAACATTCCAGGGCTTACTATCAAACTCGTGATCCAAAGGTCACTGATTTCTTCAAGAAGAAGGAGTAAGCTTTGGCATCATGTGCCTTTGTGCAGTTTCAGTAGCTTTAGTTTAGTCTTAAAATTTTCAAGAAATTAAATTCATTTAATGTTAAGTTTTAGTGTTAAATTTAGATGTTAATCATTTAATCATGATTTCCGTTCTTGGTTATGGTATTCACTGATTAAATCCAGCCGAAAGACATCATGTGTTTAGAATAACGTAACTTTCTGAGGCAATATCATTTCAGTCGTAAAGATGAGCCAAACCATATTTTACTAAGCTTGCATTACATATAATCTCGTCCATAATTATCATATATGCACATTAATTAATGTACATGCCAAGTCTTAAGGTAAGTACACTGTACAGTATTTTACTGTATATTATAAAGGAATGGAAGTGTGTGTATATATTATATATATATATTATATATATATATATATAATATATATATATATTATATATAATATTATATTATTTTTTTAACTGCAAAGAACACGCAGTATAATTAACGTAAAGAACGACGCTTGTATAGGAGAACATCCCGCGCAAGATGAGGAGGAAGAACGAACAAATGAAGATCCCGGGTTCGATTCCCGGGTGGTTACCTCATTTTTTCATTTGTTCGTTCTCCCTCCTCATCTTGCGCGGAATGTTCTCCTATACAAGCGTTGTTCTTTACGTTGATATACACACACACACACACACACACATATATATATATATATATATATTATAATTTGCTCAAAATAATTATTAATTAAGGCTTTATGTTTGAACAAGTGAAAAATAAAACTAATTCTATTAAACGCCCAAAGCACGTACAAATGAAAGGAATAAAATTATTAATTTAATTAATAATTTTAATAATTTATAATTTATTGTTCCAAATTATACAGGTAGAAGGTAGAGGACAAACATTAGATGTAGTAAGAAATAATATACACATATTCGTGCAGTATATGGCAGTATGACATTTAATGTCTTCCTAAACATACGTAGAATAGGCAAAATCCATGGTTTTGGTTCAGTGTTGAGATATTTCACGCAGGAAAACGAAAACAGGAGTAGCGACGTTTCGCTCCAATTAAAGCTTGAGAATGCTCCAGTGATTGGAGCGAAACGTCGCTTCTCCTGCTTTCATTTTCCTGCGTGAAATATCTCATACGTAGTTTAGCATAATAATAATAATAATAATAATAATAATAATTTCATTTCATTTATTGTTCGATTTATGTATATTGAGAACATATATTATATTAGGTGCGACAAGAAATCTAAATATGATACATATATCGGGTGGGAAAAAAAAAGGGAGACCTCGAACTTTGGCTGTAAAATCCAAAGTTATGATCAGATTTCAATATTTTTTTCACACCCGACAACTAATTAAATTTCCTATAAGATGAGTGGATTTCAAAGAAAACTAATGAAAATTACGGATTTATTGAACATTTCTTTATGCCACTGGAAATTCTCCATTTACAGTATGTACAGATAAAAAGTTACAAAGTACTCACATATGGTGCTGCCTTGATGTTAAAAAACTGCTAGATATGTTTACTACGAACTTCTACAACCGTCTTCAGTCTAGGACGGAACTCATCTATGGCTTTATTGATTTGTTCTTGTGGTAGCTCATCCCATTTTTCCAGAAGCTGTCGTAAATGAGCGACATTTCTTACTTTGACCCGATAAATTCTCTGTGACAAATTTTCCCAAAGGCCGTAATTGATAGGATTTAAATCAGGACTGTTTGGTGGCAAAATTTAATACCGCTACTTGGTATTCTTTTGATATCTCCTGTTTTATCGATTTTCTTCCACAACAGTTTCGATGTCCACTGGCATCCTCTTCTGTATCCACCCGAAGAGGATGCCAGTGGGCATCGAAACTGTTGTGGAGATAAACTCTGTCTCCTAGAGTGGGTTTTTATTATCATATTTTGACCTTCACGTAGAAAAAAGTGAAGTTTCTTGCATTTCTTGGGAACCTTGTCCAAACCTCCTGCAGTTGGCTTACGTTAATTAAAATCACTTTAATTATCAACTTGAACCCATGATTAGCAAGATTTTTCTGGAATATTCGCCATAAATCCAATTTCTCAGCTAAAATGCTAAAAGATGGCATACAAGCCATAAAATTACCTAGTACTAACATATTAAAATTTCATGGTTCTATGTACCATATTTGCCGAGATATGAAGGATTTAAAAGGTCTCCCTTTGTTTTTGCCGACCCGACAATGCAGTAGTAGTGTAAATGAAGAATTTCCAGTAATTTTCATTAGTTTTCTTTCAAATCCCCTCATCGTATAGGAAATTTACTTAGTTGTGGGGTGTGAAAAAAAATTGAAATCTGACCATAACTTTGGATTTTACAGCCAAAGTTCGAGGTCTCCGGTTTTTTTTTGTCCACCCGATATATAAATAGAACAGCATACTTCCTGTACATGTGAGCAGTCCAGCATGCTCTGAAAAACACACTTCCCCCTCTATTCTTTACTACACATACACGCATTTTACACACTACACAATCTTTTCAAAATTAAAAACTAATAAAGGCATTGTGAGCTTCGGAGACCTTAATTTCGGCTCTCTCCATCTTATATTGGGGGGACATTTTTACGGGCGCTCACTCTTGGCCTTTCCTTCTTGCCTAATAAAAATATAGTATAGCATGCTATTTATAGATTTTCCTAATTATTCGTTTTTCCCTTCTAACAGAGGCTGAAAAAAGATACTGTCGGGCACTTCCGTAAGCACTAATGCACTATTACAGGTGTAGGTATAATAATAATAATAATAATAATAATAATAATAATAATAATAATAATAATAATGTTTGGGGTTGTTTTAACTTGCTTTACCTCCTTTTTAACGTGAAAGGTCACGTGATGGAGGGCAGAGCTGGGCACTTGCGGCATATTGCGGTACTGCGGTACTGCTGCACTACCAAACCGGTACCAAACCGGTACGCGGAAATTTGAATGCGGTAGCGGTACTGCGGTACTTTCAGCGATCCTTTGCGGTACTGCGTTATGGGGGCCCGGGGTGGTAGTGCGGTGGTACCGCAAGTACCGCAGTACCGCAAAATATGCCGCAAATGCCCAGCTCTGATGGAGGGGACCTACAGCTTTGCGTGGAGTCCGAACCATCTATACGAATCACTGCATCATATTGACGCATGCAGAGGACGGTCAGTTAACTTCACTGACCTTATGGGCAGCGGTGTTGCAACGTGGCTACAACGTATCTCGAAAAGCGAGTAATTAAGCTTTCCTTTACAGACAAATCCTCTATGAATGGAAGTTTTTGTATGGAATCATGAAACCTTAACATTTCGTAGCTGTCGTCCATAGAAGGTTAATTTCACCTTAGTACTAATATACTAATACTAATATAATATGAGTGTCATCATGTTTCATATCTTCGTGAAACTACGATTGAGAATGTAGAAAACGAACCATAAGAAGTCCATTTTCCATTCTTATGTAGAAATTAGCTTCTTTTCGTCACCTAATGAAAATGTGGATATTCGCTTTCTGTTGGAAATTGTAGCATAATATTTCTTGTAATGTATTTCCAGGAGAGTATTTTTTATCAGACTTTTTATTATTTCTGCCTTTTAAGTAAATGGTTTCTAGCAGTATATTTCGGCCTAAAAAATATAAAACCCAACGTTAAGGTATTTTTAATAAACTTTAGTTTTTCTTATGAGAAAGTTCACCTACAGATAGAACGGCCATTTACCAAGTTAATTGTATTATTCGTATAGCTCCTTCATTGCTAATAGTTTCGTGCTGCATTTTATCAGGGAATAGCAGTAAGCATCCTCTGAATACATTTCCATTTTATTGCGTAGACAAGCTAACTACACAAAGAGTTTTTTTCGAGGTATGTATTGATTTCGACTAAAAATTAGAAACATTGCACGAAAAAGCAACCTCGATCCATTTTACTTATTTAATTAAAATTTTATAGGGGGAAACATGTTTAAGATTGGTTTATGAAATCGCAACGAGAAAACTTAATAACCGATGTAGAACAGCGAAACACGAGAAAATGCCAACAAACAACCAATTTGAGCATACCTCTAGGGCTAAATTGCTGTTAAATTCTATCGAAACTGTTTTTATGAAATTCCTAACGATCACTATATAGAATAAAATAATTATTATTGTACATCACGTATTTTATATATATATATATATTATACACACACACACACACACACACACACATATATATATATATATATATATGGTGTCAGACGTAGGTCTGAAATAAAAAAGAAGTTCATAACTCTTAAAACAATTGACCAAAGCATCGACGTTTTGTGACATTTAGTAACCAAAATAACCCAGTTTACGTTAATTTAATTTAATAATTAATTATTCACTTATTAACGAAATATTCCCAAGGATTTTAAGTCCTTGTTTAGCTTATTTTCAAACATATCATTTGAAGAACTATTTACTACTTCAGGCAGCAATTTATTCTGTTTACTTTTTTTGTATGAAGAGAAATTAGGGCAAACATTTGTTTTACATATTTTTGTAAATTTGAAATATTAAAATAATTTTAAATAAATATAAATAATGTAAATAACTCTTTCATAGATATATATGAATATAAGCTACAGAAGATCTTAAACATATTGCTAATCATTTGCCTCTGATTCTCATATATATATATATATATATGATAACTTGGCTGGTATACAAATACTTAAGTAACAGGAATTTGGCAACATAAATTTAAGGAATTAAAATAAGTCCATAAGATACTCGTATAATTAGAAAATCAGGTTTCCTTCGATCTACACAAATCCAAACAATTTCAGAAGTGTTCAGAAATGATAGAAATTTACTTTCCTCAAAACCCAAAGTTATTCCAGGAGAAGTTTGGAAAGCAATTCTCTATATTTGCTAATGTAAGTTCTCGCAAACTAAGGAGAATTCAAGCCAATAGCAGAGTTGGATTGTTTCCAAATCGTAAATGAAGAAACGAAGGAAGAGAACAAGTCTCCAGTAACATCGCTCACAATTAGAAGCATTCAAAGCCTCGTCTTGTATTTAGCTTCTTCGGAATGTTTGTTCTGCTAAAGATGAGTGACGTTGCTTCGCGTATGTTTTTGTAGTGGAGATTTGGTTGATGATACAGAGCGGGTAGGAGAAAAGTACATGTAGTATTAGATATTAGCTTCTTAGTTCATTATATACATATATATATACACACAGTATATATATATATTAGTGATGGGACGATTGTCATATTTCATACAATCGCTGTTGCGATTGCGATTGCGATTGTCAGAATTTGAAAATCGCGCGATTGCGATTGCGATTGCGATGTTTTAGCTTTAGCCTCACATAACGCTCATTTATGCTTTAAATATACCTAAACGCGTTACCTACCATAGGGTTAGCTTGATTTTTTAACATTCCAATTTTACATAGAGCAAATAAAGAGGTGTACTTATTGTTATTACCAAACCAATTTTTTATTCTGTTTTCAACTAATTCGCAACCCGTTTTCATTTCTGTTTTTGACGTATTTATTATTTATTTATTATTCCGTATTGTTGTTAGCTAAACTTTCCTTTAAGTACGCATGAAAGAGCAGCTTTCATAGCAACTTTTGTAGAGATTTAAATCTTTTGTTCACAATCGCAACAATCGCACTCATTAAATGCGATTGCAATTGAGATTGCGATTGTAAAAAATGTGCGATTGTATCGCGAATGCGATTGCGATTGCGATGCATCGTCCCATCACTAATATATATATATATATATATATATATATATATATATATATATATATATATATATATATACATATATATGAAGAACTAATAGGATCAACACAGTGGCGAACATTTCAGAAATTTATTTAGTAGTCCAAACGTTCCGGCAATACATTTGCCTTCTTCAGTGAAATCTAAGTTAAAAACAAAGCAAAAAATTAAAATTTAAGAAAAAATTTAAAAAGTAATACAATTAAAATTAAAATGATTAGCAGCTTCAGTGTGCCAAATTTTAAAACCCTCCTTGAATTTGCTTGTAATAACAATGTATTTCTTTTTAATAAAACCCTCTGAAGTTAGGTTGATGGTGTGTCCATGGAATTCCCTTTGGGGCCTAACTTACCTAACTCATTTTTATCATTTCATTAAGAAATTTGTCTTAATAATTGTCTTCAGAATTTTAGACCTGTATTCTACAGAAGATACGTACAGTAGATGATACGTTTTTATTGTTTAAACACCCTTCTCATGTAGATTTCTTTTTAACTTACTTAAATGAACACCATCAAAATATTAAGTCATCTTGTGAAGAAGAAAGAAATTTTGTTTTACCATATCTCGATGTATTGATTGAAAGATTTGACAATAAATTCCATACCTCACTTTATATAAAACAAACTTTTACGGGTATGGGTACTAATTACTCGAGTTGTCGGTTTTACAAATATAAAGGGAATGCCATTATAATACTATTACAAAGGAGTTATAGATTATGCTCTGACTATTTATCTTTGGATCTTGCGTTTAAAGTTTTTAGATAAATTTTATAAATAACAAATATTCCACTCAAGTCTCTGACAGTCAGATAAAAAGATTCTTAAACAACTGCTTTTGTAACAAGGTCCCTCCTATTGCAGTAGAAAAAGAAGTAAGATACATTACACGTCCATATTATGGTTATATTCCTTTACGTATTCGTAAAGAATTAAGTAAATTTTAAAAAAATTATTATCTTTAAATTAACTTTAGTTTCTGTCCATATTAACCCCTTGAAAATTTTATATTTCTTTAAATTTAAAGATAGACTCCCGGAAAATATCTGTCCAAATGTTATTTATCAATACAAGTGCGGCAGTTGTAAGGCTACGTATATTGGGAGCACGCAACTTCAATTTCAGATGCGTTTATCCCAACATTTGGGCTAATCTGTCAGAACAAACCGTTCTCTGGCCAATCTACCTTATTCATCCATCAAAAACCATAGTGTTGAACATGATCAACCGCTCTTCAGAAATTGCACGCGCAAATAACCCTACAGACTTAAGGATTTTAGAATCGTTATACATTTTTAGAAATAAACCAACAATAAATAACAATAATAACTCCTTCAATTTGAATTTATTTTAACCAAGTAACGTCCCCATATCCAAACAACCAACTAAAATAACTACCCAGTCTTGCGTTCTTTTTTGTTTTGTTTAGTCATATGCCAGCTACGGCGGCAGACGTATGTATACTATTGCTCTTGGTACGTATTACTTTATAAGTGTTTAGATAAATCTTCTACTTTCATTTTTTGGAATTTGTATCCAGTCACTTGTCATTTTAATTATATTACTATTTTAATTTTTTAATTTTTACAATTTTTTTAACTTTTTGCTTTGTGCTTTTAATTTGATTCTACTGAATATGGCAAATTTATTGCCCAAACGTTTGGACTACTAAATAAATTTCTGAAATGTTCGCTATTGTGTTAATCCTTTATTTCTTTGCGAACTTCGGTTTCCGAAAAATAAATCACTAGTTACGATATATATATATATATATATATATATATATAGATATATATATATATATATATATATATATATATATATATATATATACATACACTCGTGTAACTGGTGGAGTCAACCATTTCCTCAAGTGATACAGATGACGTTGCACCTCCACCTCCAAAACAGAGACAACGTAGCCATCGTCCAATGCAGGTACTGGATCGAGCACCTGTTGCTGCCCTTGATCGAACTAAGACGACAGATCGAAGTGCTGCTTTTGCCCTCCCCTCATTTGTATCATCGTTTGGTCACGATGTGAAGAAGCTGCCCCTCAGCCGGTCCTCCATTAGAAGTGCTCGTATCCGATTTCGTGAGGAAATTACAGCGGAGATCCGGAGTTACTTCCAAGTTAACGTATCCTTGACCGTTCATTAGGATGCCAGAATCCTACCGAACACAACGGGATCTCAGAACAAAGTGGACCATCTCTCAGTGCTGGTGAAGGGAGCTGGCGTGGATAAGCTCCTTGGTGTCCCTAATGTATCGTCAGGAACTGGAGAATCTCAAGCAAATGTAGTCATGCAATGCCTCCAAGATTGGTGCATAGAGGAAATGAAGCTCATGTCACTTGATACCACTGGAGGATGGAGTGGAACGTGTATTCGACTCGAACAGAAGCTTGGTCGTTTCCATCTTCATGCTGCTTGTCGGCATCATATACTTCAAGTGGTGATAGAAAATATTTTTGCAGAAACCATGTCCTCAAAGTCTTCAGGGCCTGAAATTCCCCTCTTCAAGAGGTTCAAGGATCAATTTGGTACCTTCGATCATGGATGCATTCGCACCCTTGCGGATGAGAATGACTTAAAGCGGTATGTGGAACCCTTTAAAGAGACAACCATCTCCTCCTCTCTCCACCAACTGAAGGAAAACCATGCTCGAGATAATTACAAGGAGTTACTTGAGTTCTCTCTAATCATTCTTGGCGAGACCCCACCTCGTGGCATTAGCATCCGACGGCCTGGAGCTCTCCACCGATAAAGATGGATGGCTCGACTGATATATGTTCATATAATCTTCCTCTTCAGGCAACAGTTTCAACTTACTGCTTAGGAGCCAAGTGAGATTCGCCGTTCCGTCCTTTTCAGTTTGATGATTTATATCCAGGCCTGGTTTACAGCATCAAATGCAATCGAGTCTCCTAGAAATGATATTGAGCTTATCGGGAGGATTATAAAGTTCCGAGATATTGATGATTCGGTTTGACATGTGGCTGCAAAGGCCCTGTCTCGTCATCTTTGGTATTTAAGCGAAGAACTGAAAGGTTTTGCCTTTTTCGATTCCTCTATTTCCATCGATGAAAAACGTGAGATGGTGAAAGCTTTAGACAAGGAGAGAGGAATCTTCTAATATACCCAAGAGGGTCAATTTAAACGTCAGGGGACTAAGGGGGTCTTAACGAGATTCCTGAAAAACATAACTTTGGTACTTCGATCACGAAGAGATTATTCACCATTCTGGATATCCCAATGACCTTCAATGAAAAAGATCCCTCCGTTTGGGGCGAGGACGAATCGTAGAAAAATGCCCGTGACGTTGTACATGGTATTCGAGTCGTGAATGACTTTGCTGAATGTAGTGTCGCGTTGATGGACTCATTCAATAAATGAACAACCTGCAACGAAGAAAAGAAGCAATACCTTCTCCAAATGGTAGAGGACCAGTGGAAGCGTTTCCCCAAACCTTTGAAAAGATTGCTCAGCCAAACATAACCATTTGCTATTGTCTTGCTTACATTATTTCTAGTTGAAGCAAAAGCTTGATTTATGTTGTAAATGTCATCTATTTTTTTTTTGAAATGTAAAAGGAGGTGCCATTTGCCATTTTCTTGCATGCACACTGAAAATTCCTATGATGCGCGAATTTGGAGCCACCCTATATATATATATATCTGACCGGCAATCGGAAGATCCCGGGTTCGATTCCCGGGTGGTTACCTCATTTTTTCATTTGTTTCGTTCCTCTCTCTCTCTCGTCTTGCGCGGAATATCTCCTATACAAGCGTCGTTCTTTATGTTAATTATACTGCGTGTTTGCAGTTATATATATATATATATATATATATATATATATATATATATTAATTTTTACCAACTGATGGTAGAGAAATAGTTTTACACTTTGCCAGGCTTTTTCAAAAAGTAATGAGTTCAGTTAAAAGTTACTGTATTGAGAAATGTAACTCAGTGAGGTAAAAGTTAATTTCACGTTACTTCAAGGTTCCTTACATTTCAAAGGTCTGGGGTTTTCACAAGTTCCAAAAATAGATTCTGTAAATTAATTAGCCATAAATTTCTACTAATGCGCTTACTCTCAGTTTATATATATATATATATATATATATATATATATATATATATATATATATATATATATATATATATTCACGTGTTACTTTCGTGAAATAATTTTCATATATATATACGCGCCTCGGTGGTGTAGTGGTTAGCGTCGCTGACTACGAATCCATCGGCCCGGGATCGTCCCGGGATCGAGACCCGGTGATGGCAGCCGGCGTGCAGCAAAACCCAGCTGTTCATCTTTCCACACAATAAAGAAAGTGGTTGGTAGATAAATGGGTACCTTGGGTGACTTAGTGGTTAAGACGCTGGGCTGCTGGTGGGGCGTGGTTCGGATTCCACGTTAAACTGTAGGTCTAAGTCTAAGGTGGGGTGAAAAGCTTGACCTTCGTCAGAATGAACAATTCTGGCCGAAGCTAACCAAAGGCTATATATAATTATATATATAAGATAATGATAATGATAAACTTTATTGGCAGGAGATAAATCCCATAACTCAATTACTTTCCAGCTCGGTTTATATACGATAATGATAGTAATTATAATGAGAAACTTTATTGGCAGGAGATAAATCGCATAAAAACTTACACAATTCATGATGGTAATAAACACTGCGATTAATCAAACAATAATAAATTCCAAAACTAAAAATTAAGACTACGAATGAAATAAAAAGTTTCACGTAATAAAACAAGTAATAAAAAAAGTAATAATAAAAACTACCCAAATTAAGACCAAAAAAAAAAATAAAATCAATAAAATACACGTAATGAAAATACCAATATTGGAGTTGAGTGGACTATAGACAAACATTTTCATACCAAAGACTCCACAGTCTAGAAGACATAAAGCAATTGGATTGTCTGAGTTTTTAATTCTTAGCATTAGACTGTAGTGAACACGTCTTGTTACTTTTGGGAGGCTCGAGACACTGTAGATATAGAGCATTTGTGAAGCTGAGCATTTAGGATGTAACTTATGCGTCAGTCTAAAAAATCTGTTGTAGCGCAAATTTAGAGTTCTGCTGAAACCTTTTTATAATTAGGCCACAGTTCCTGCTCACAGATATCAGTTCAGAAAGTACAAAAGAGAGTGTATTTAGCTTCGCTTGTATAGAATCTGAGGTTTGCTTTAGCACAGAAAATTTGATATTGTTTTCTTATGACTGAATCGTCACTGAAGGAGCTGATAATTTTACCCAGATACTATGTACAGTAAATTTTTGTACTTGCTCTGTTAGTTCACCGCTCGTTTTGAAAATAATATTCGCTGTTTGGTTTGAGCTTTCAAGAGGGAAATGCATAAGCTTGGTTTTACTAACATTAAAATTAATATCATGGTTCTGTAAATATAATTCGCAAATTTTTATGATTCAGATCTTAAATTGAAGAACTCATTAATATCATATCATCGCCATAGACTAAGCTAGTTATCTTCATGTTACCTATACAACATCTCACTATTGCCCCATTAAGAGAAGTAATTAATCTATTAATATGCACAGTAAACAGAGTGGAGAGAGCAATGAGCCTTGTCTGACTCCTCATGAGGAACAAACACGTACAGACAATACATTGCCACACCGCACCATAAACGTTTGGTGGGTGGGTGTACCAAAATTTGAATACGAGTATACAGTATTTAAAACATAAATTGGAATATTCCTTTCTTCTAAACGTTTTCTAGCCTTCCTATGTTTCTGGACTTTTGACACCCTATACATATATATATATATATATATATATATATGATGAATAAAACCACGAAGGAAAGGAAATACAGAATGGTGCTCAAGCGCTTTCGTCTAATGACATCCTCAGGAACACTGAAGTACATAAAGAGTTACAGCCTATATAGAGGTTACAGAAAAAAAATATATATATAAAGGGTGTCAGGAAATGATTGCCCCCCCCCCCTGTACAGAAGAAACTGAAAGGAATAGAAAAAAACAGACAAAACCACGCGAAAGAGCGTTTAATTTTGAATAAAAAACACTTGTTTTAATATCGGGTGTTGCCCCCATTTGCAGCTCTGACGGCCATTAATCGACGGGGGTATGATCCCAGAAGTGTCTCAAAGAGATCGGTATCATGACTCATTACTTCAAGGACTTCGTTGATCTTTGCAGTCATAATTTCTGTTGAATACCGATTCTGAATGGGTTGTTCCAGCATTAAGGACTCCACCCGATCCTTCATGATGGATCCGACATGTTCACAGACATTAAGATCGGGAGAATTGCCAGGCCATTCATTATTTCCGAAAAAATCAATGTTATTGTCCTTAAGCAGTTGTTGAGTCGCAAGTGCTTTCATACAGGGGGCTTTGTCGTGAAGAAAGGTTGCCTGTTCAACATCCAAAACACACTCGGGGTCTTTCAAAAACGGAATTACATGTTGGGCTAAAATTACATTTCGAAAATAAGGCCCATCCCAACTGGTTCCTCTTGGTTTGATAACCCAGATGAGCTTCCGAATAGAGAACATAATGAAAACACCCACACATGCTGGATTTTTTACTATTTCTCGATACTTCTGGTCGTCTGGGACTTCATCAGGAGTTGTTGCCCAAACCCGATCATTCTGAAAATTTGGTTTTCTGGAGACATAAACGAAGAATTCATCGCTGACAACCAAGTGAAGGAAATCGTCTTCCGTCCATTCCTCAAGATAATCACAAAACCATAGCCGATCTTCAATATTAAGATCACTCTTCCGTGGCTTAGCTATTTCATGCCAAGCACTCAAGCCTTGGCGAACTCGAAATTGATGCACAAGTTGCCGATTGACTATCTTACCACGACGGATAAGTATCTCTTTCGCTACCTCAGAGCAGCTCTTCTTTCGGCGCCGTGATGCAGCAAGCACAATGTCTTTCGATTCTTGAGATAATTTCTCCGTCTTCCTCCTCGAAATTCTGTTTCACAGTCTTCAGGATTCTTATTCCAATTCCTTTTGACAAAGTCTTCTGATCTTTTTAATCTCTCAACCACCCAGTGTCGAGTTATGAAAGTTGCACCAGCTTCCTTTGCTTCACGAAATGTGACAGCTCGAATGCGGTCAAGAACTCGCTTTTTCTCTGAATCGTTCAAAATAGATGATGCCATGGTTTCTGTGGGGAAAAAAATGGTAAGAATTAAAATCACAGCAATAGAATATAATGGATTTTATTCAGATTTTAACGCTCTTTCAAGTGGTCTCTCCGGTTTTTATCTATCTCTTCTAGTTTTTGCTCTACAGGGGGCCAATCATTTCCTGACACCCCGTATATATATATATATGTATATATATATATATATATATATATATATATATATATATATATACAATAAACGGAGAAATAAAAAATAAAATTAAAAATTAAAGGATTGTGGGAGGAGCATACAAATTTGTAAAGAAAAACTATCGATTTTTAGCACAAGATCAAATGAATTGTTTCCAACCAAAAACTACCGATTTTTAGCACAAGGTCAAATGAATTGTTTCCAACCAATGTTATAAAAAAAATAATACAAATTTATACTGGAAATCTGCCCGGGATTTAGCACTCTACCCTTCTTGTTTAAGGTTCGATGTATATAAAAATAAATTGAAAAATAAAAGTTATTAGAGTAGCATACAAGTTTACCAAAGATTTAGCGTTCTACCCTTCTTATCTAAATCTGTTCTGAAGGAATTCAAAACAACAGGATCGAGTTGAAAAAGACCTTTGCTTATGTTGAAGTTATTTGTAAGCTGGATAATGGCAGACTCAAGAATATTTCTATTAACAATGTTGCTAGAGTGAAATAAAACTGAAGCATTATTCCAATCAATACAGTGGGATAACTCTGACAAATGGACAAAAAGGGCACTGGACGACTGTCCTGTTCTAACGGAATACTGATGCTGTTTTATACGTGTGTGCAAATCCTTTCCCGTCTGACCTATGTAAAGGAATCACATTGTTTACAACCAATTTTATAGATAATGCGTGAATTATTGGTAGGGCTATTTTTTTACTGTGATATTTTTCACAATATTGTTATATGAAAATACTACATTAATATCCAAAAGTTTAAGTACATTAGCAATGCCTAAAAAGCCCGGGAAAAATGGAAGTACTAAAATATTTTTTGACAAACTACGAGTGTTATTATTCACACGATAGAAAGTTCGTTTTGCCTTGATGAGACAAGATTCCATAAACGCAGATGGATAACACAGATCACTTCCAATACCGTTGATTTTTTCTAATTCGGCATCGATGTATTCCGGACTGGCGATCCTAAGGTCGCGGAGAAACATTGAACAAAAAATGGCCTTCTTAGTGGGGGTGTCAACTGACCTGTGTATCTATGTACTTAAAGAAACAGTATTTAAATACATCAATGGTATTGAAAGTGATCTGTGTTATCCATCTGCGTTTATGGAATCTTGTCTCATCAAGGCAAAACGAACTTTCTATCGTGTGAATAATAACACTCGTAGTTTGTCAAAAAATATTTTAGTACTTCCATTTTTCCCGGGCTTTTTAGGCATTGCTAATGTACTTAAACTTTTGGATATTAATGTAGTATTTTCATATAACAATATTGTGAAAAATATCATAGTAAAAAATAGCCCTACCAATAATTCACGCATTATCTATAAAATTGGTTGTAAACAATGTGATTCCTTTTACATAGGTCAGACGGGAAAGGATTTGCACACACGTATAAAACAGCATCAATATTCCGTTAGAACAGGACAGTCGTCCAGTGCCCTTTTTGTCCATTTGTCAGAGTTATCCCACTGTATTGATTGGAATAATGCTTCAGTTTTATTTCACTCTAGCAACATTGTTAATAGAAATATTCTTGAGTCTGCCATTATCCAGCTTACAAATAACTTCAACATAAGCAAAGGTCTTTTTCAACTCGATCCTGTTGTTTTGAATTCCTTCAGAACAGATTTAGATAAGAAGGGTAGAAGGCTAAATCTTTGGTAAACTTGTATGCTACTCTAATAACTTTTATTTTTCAATTTATTTTTAGATACATCGAACCTTAAACAAGAAGGATTGAGTGCTAAAACCCGGGCAGATTTCCAGTATAAATTTGTATTATTTTTTTTTTTTTTATAACATTGGTTGGAAACAATTCATTTGATCTTGTGCTAAAAATCGGTAGTTTTTGGTTGGAAACAATTCATTTGATCTTCTGCTAAAAATCGATAGTTTTTCCTTACAAATTTGTATGCTCCTCCCACAATCCTTTAATTTTAATTTTAATTTTTTATTTC